>JAOSYY010000009.1:6971679-6985717 GCA_025727935.1 Hebomoia glaucippe | reverse complement strand
TAAATGACTGCTTATTACCTCATAGCGACTCTTGCGATATTTAAACTTTACATCAGTTAAATGATAATAAAGTTTCGAATTCTTTCAATTTCAATAATACTTTTCTAATATTGACTTTTGAGTAATAACCTCAGTCAGCGTATAAAAGGATTATCAAAAACTAATTTATTCGCCATTTTGTGAATTTGTAATTTAATCGCTATCAGTAACATTATACATATTTATTAGTATTTATTCATTTTTTCCCGGTCTTGGCATCACGTTTCATCTTATTTGCTCTATTAACACGTAACCAATGATTAAAAGCTATAATATCTATTTTGCTATAGAAATCTCAGGCTCTTTTTAAAATACTTAAATACGTACGGCGCTCTTCTGCTTTTATTTAAAACTATAAGTTATATAAAACTATAGAATTATCTATACATGTTCAAAACTACACTAAAGACAGTACAAAAATATTTAAAACATTCAAATTCTGTAGTCAGAGGCGGCGCAGGCTAAGTTATTTAATAACTAACTCGGGCTCCGGCTCCGTCTGGCGAGTTTTAATCTCTGGCCTCTAGCGTCGCTTGCGAACTGCACTTGGAGACATTCTTTAAGCCCCAACTTTATAATTGAGATATTTTAAAACCGTTGTTCCTTTTTAACGTTGTCTATGATGCAGCATGTACCAGCTGAATATCGAATCTCCAACACCGATTGAAATAAAAAAATAATGACCGGTGCCTAAATTCCAAACACCATCAGAAAGCATAAAAAAGATTACTGAGAATGTTAGCTCTATCCAAACTTAAATCACAAATATACAATTATGTACAGTTTAGGCAGAAGTGCACACTCAACACACCCCACCCCACCTCGTGTCCGTCTGCCCGTCAAATTGAGACATATTGAATTTAGGAGGGGACGCGTCATCACGCAACTAATGAATATTTTATCACGTTTGCGGGAATCGAAGCCGCATTCAAACCGTTTATCGATATTTACATGAGCAGTGAGAGAGGGAGTGTTAGTTAAGTTGTGGCAGGTCTGTCTCGCGCCCTAAACTCTTGCTCCGCCTTCCTCTATGTAACAATATCTAACATGTACCATATTATATTTAGAAAATAAGTCAACCTTTTTGAAAATCTCCACCCTGGTCGCTTTACAAACAATACAATATAAAAATGGAAAGAATATTTATTTCTGATTTCATTTGGTGACAAATACATAAACACAATATTTTGGTCCTAATAACAATCATTCTAAAAAAATCAGGATATCACACATTGTTGGGTTGATATTATATTAGTGGTTTACAATCATTAATATAATAAAATGTTAAATAAAATAGGCTCGAGTACACACATACGCGCGCGCGCACACACTCGCGGCGCACCTTCGAGCGGCCGCGGGCGGTCGATCATTTCACGCTTGTTGCCTCAATCGAAGGATGCGCAACGTCGCGCACTCTGCTTACTTGCTCTTTGAATAATTTCAAATTATTTATTACACAGGGGAGCTGCCCCCTTTTATTTATTTAGGGTTACAGTGATTGATGCTATTCGAATTGCTACACTTTACGTGTCGATGCACATTAAAATTAATTTAACTCTTGCGAGTAGATTAGCAATTTTTAAATAAAGGAATAACATTTTGTTCTTATTATTTATACTATAACAACATTTAATAAAACATTAAAGAATATCGACCTTAAGTTTATGATATAGCATTTGACTTTTTAATAATTCAGATATTTTACTTATAGGAGCTAAATTAATATCGAGAGTCCAGCTGATATCATTCGCACAAAAACGGCTTTTGATAATAATTATTTTATAATGGACTTTTACTTATTGGAGAAATTTAATCTGGTAGCTTGAATAATGCTCAAACGGCCCGGTACTTTTAAGTCCGCCAGGGTAACTGAATGAGGAATAAAAGTGATAGAACATGTGACAATTTATTTTACAATGAAATGGAATACCTAAAACTAGGTCTTGATACGATTCCAGTAATTCTTGTAGAATTGTTTCCAAAAATTCATTCTTGGAAGTATTTCCGTATCCATTTCAGTGGTATGGTCTATTCGAAGATATGGCCTGATACCTATAGATATAGGAGCCCATTTTGACGGCAGTAGGTCTGTTGCAGCCGGTGTCGGGTCTCTGAAATGTATTAACAGTTAAATAGTAGTTTAACATACAACTAAATTTAAAAAATATATACCAGCTATTCAAATAAGTCCATTACTTAACAAAAAAATATTTCGAATAACTCACATACAAATTATTCTCTTTACACAGTTACTGGTATAAATCATGGTGTAGCAAGCAAAGAAATATTTTAAGAACTTTTGAACAACTACTAGGGGTGTTTTGAAATGATCTCTATTTTGTTTTAGCTATTTCGATAAAGGCTCACCCATATTTAGCAAAATTCGTCCACAACGTCGTCATCCGATCCACAATAAGCTGATCTTCTGCAGAAGCTTTACCGAAGAAGGATGGTTGGTAAAGATAGCCGACCTCATCTGCATGCATAGCGCCGCCCACCTTCAAGTTATGTATAATCTGGTGAAGGTTACGATTCCCAGAGTAGGTAAACACATAGTAGTAGACCTGAAAGTATACGTGATTTTACAGTATTAATTTACTAAGTTGAATTGCAGCTAAAAGATTTACTTTTAGTCTTAAGTAATACAATATAATGCGTGTAGCTTTTTGTACGGTTAACAACGTTATTGAGAATAACCTTATTTGCTCCATATTTCAGAAATCTATCCATCTGTCTATGCAAAGGATAATTAAATATTAGATCTGATGTAAAGTTGACAATGTGCTCCTTAAAACGACCGCTAACGATATTGTCTCCAATGTAAAACCTCTTTACTTCAGAAACACTTCTCTCCAATTCTGTTTCATTCAAATCAAATGAAAACGATATAAAGGAATGAAACACATCATTTTTATCGAAGTACTCTTTAGAAACGTTCGCATATTCCATATTGAATTCTTCTCGTGTATGTCCAATTAAAAATCTCCTATTCTTTACTTTAGGAACTACATTTATTGGATAGTCTGTTATAATATTCTCTATATTATCAAACTTTTTTTCAACGCAAGGCCGATAATCATCTATAGTATCCACTGATGCTTTGACAACATCGGCAGACTCTTGTTCTGCCAGATATTTAATAGCTGCAACAACGTTATTCGTATCAAAACCTAACTTAGCAGCAATAACTAAGGGCACACTTGAATTGAAACCTCTAATGCTATTTGCATATAACATAGTACCACTCTGTAAGATCGCTTGCTGAAATAAATCTTCCGGCTGATGATGGATATGATGATCTACTGACATAGCTCCACTGCTATGTCCAAAAAGAGTTATTTTATTTGCATCTCCACCGAAGGATTCAATATTGTCCTTGATCCATCTCAAAGCTCGTGACTGATCTTTCAAACCGGCATTTCCAGGGACTTCTTTCGTACCTGGACACATGTAACCGTATGGTCCGAGCCTATGATTAAAAATCACGTAAATCACGTTATAACGCACTAAATGCTGGGGGCCGTAAAGTGAGCCAGTTAAGAAAGTTCCGGCAAAACCAAAGCGGAACCTTCCACCAAAGATATATACCATGACCGGGAGCTTATGATTTTTCCGACGCGGTACATAGACATGCAAGTTGAGGCAGTCCAGCGTCCCACCAACCGTGTTCGATATTTCGTCATATTGAGGGCAATTCTTAGTATTATCTGTAGCTTCAAAAACTCCATCAAATTTTGGGTAAGGTCCCGCCTCCTACAAAACATAATTATATCATGAAATACTTAATTCTATGACACTATCTATATCGAAATACTTGTAGTGAAACAATTAGTAAACTACATTTTTTATTACATATTTTTGTGAGTGTAAAATGTATGTCTGATATGAACTTACCCCAAAAGGATTATTTCGCTTAACTTGCCCATATGGTATCCCCAAAAACATATCATAGTCGCCAACTTCTGATTTCATCCCCCGAACCCAGCCATTCTTTGTTAACACCAGAGGCCGTGAATATGCATCGTACACGTTTCGACAGATAGACACCAGAACCGGCACTAACAGAAACTTTAATAAAAAAATAACACTATTTTTACCAAACATTACCCTAAATAATATTCCAATTATTCAAACATACGTCTGCGAGCAGAGTTGAACACGCATAAGTGTTATCATGGATCACGATTGATCATAAACAATTAGTAATAAAACTCGTTATATACGTAGGTCATGTCTTACTACAACGTCGTCAAGGACGTTTGTGAAGAGGTGATATATATATATATATATATTACTGGGATAAGAAAAGGTCAAGAGCAGCTTCTAGCAGCAAGTAAGCAGGTACCTTCGATGAGAAAAGACGAAAAGATGAATAAGATAAAAACCTCTATTACAAAAATATCTATAAATTTGAATGTTATTATTAGCGGATCTAATTCCAAATTTAGTAAGGTGTCATCAGGGATAATTAAGCCAAAGAAGTATAAAATTAATACATGTATTAGTGCGTAACACTATTATAGACCCGACAATATGTTTAATTCGTTACGAGATAACTGACAAGAATACCCAGTGCAATTGTTGGCAGATTAGGCTATGTGTGCGTGTCCGCTAACAGCTCGGTGGCTACTTATTGCACAATAACTATCAGTGGCGAACGTAGTCGTAAGATAAGTTAATTAAATGACTTGCAGAAACTTGCATAATCTGCACTCGATCTAATGACATTTAGTGGTGAGGCCGGGAGGAAAAGGGTGCGGGGGCGGCAGTTCGTTCTCCTATGTATCGTATTACTTCATACAACTTCAAATAGTTATTTCGCTTTCGAACTGTTAAGTCTATTTTAAATGTACGTCTAAACACGCTCGATTTTAATTAACTCTGATCGTAAAGGAAATCAGACTCCGTAAATGAGGTTTCTTATATTAAAATCAGCCAAGAACAAAAGCCAAATAAATTGATCTTTATGTACTTACTTACCAAAAATTATCTTTACTTACTGACGAGTGAGACAATGTTCTAAATCGTCCATAAATCGCAAATATGTTGTGATAATTATTTTCGTACTGTCCTTCGACAATATTGCAGCCGAAGCTTCTTGACGTCACATCGGAACTGTAGTAATTCAAAAGCGATTACGCAATAAATCTTGTCGAGTACAATACGCGGAGTTTTTGTAGTGTCGCGGACTTAAAGTTGACTTTGATAACGAGCAGGTGCACAGCCGGGCACTTTAGGAACACCTGAACGGCTGAAAATGCTTGAAAATAAAGCTGAATATTAATTCATAGTTTAAATAAGCAAAATTATTATTGTAGTTATTGCAACAAATACAAGAAAGATTTAAGGAACCTACAAATCCGTAAGTAAAAAAATGATTATGTAACAAGACATACTGGCTTTCATATTTATACACTTATTACTATTATATTAGAATTTTGCAGAAATATCGTTTGTAAATGGAGGCTCTAGTATTAATTTACAACACTACACTTCCGTGGGGTCTATGTGACTATTGTAGAGATTGTATTTTTTCACTAAAAATTACAGAGTAGCCTTTTCTTTTACGTGGAGCAGAAACTATCGAGACACGTAAGCACACTGGCAGCAGTTACGATGTATGGCCCACAATATACAGCACTTCATCACTTGCAGCGGTCAGGTGTCAGCGCCGTGGGCGTGACGGCCACACACACCGGCAGCAACTGCACAGTGCTACTCACAGCAGTAGTTCAAGTTAAAATTACTCTTATAAAGTTACATTTCACCTTCACATCAATACCGAGTCCAGGGTCGACTCTATGTATAGTATTTAAATCATCATCATAACTATATTTCACACAGTGAAAAAATAGCCACTATAAAACTAATTTACATTTAAAAAAAATCTCAAATACACAATGTGTAATATTCAATATTGTGTTTTATGTCTATATATTATATTGTGTTTTAGCCCACTATACTGCAAATAGTCAACTGTAGCCCCATAATAAACAACGTAGTAATTGTGAGTGGAGACGCATTTGTCTCTACTGGCCACGCTGTATCGCAAGAAACGCTCTCCTACAAAACAAGTCACCTCTGTGCTTGACTAGTTGTGGTCTTACGGACGGAGATAGTGACGAGAGCTTATAGCGAACATCGGGGATATAAATAAAGAAATACAACGATTTATTTCTTTGATATTTATATCAATATTAATTATTATACAAACTGACTTAATACACTAATTAACGTGAGAATTGCTTAAGAAAAATTTTATCTTTCGTCTCAGTATGAACAAACTTTATTACTTATTTTAAATATTATTAAAATCTATAAAATACTTATTATATTAAAACATTATCTATTATCATTATTTTTACAAAGTGAACTGTACTAAATATACATTACGCGTACCGATAAGTTATGCCGTTGTCGTAATTCTTGTGAATTGTCGTAGCGTAACTCTCAAAGTAAAACGCTCCGAGTTTGTTATTCAATTATCTAATCTAAATAAATGATTTATGAATTCGAGAATTACATTTTAAGAACTAGCTACTATTTGCTTTCGAAAGTTTATCTGAAAGAAAGTTGTATGAAACAATGAATATTTATAAGGAATCAGCGGGCGCGTTAACGGTGCTACCTTCGCGAAATATGTTTATTTGTGTTTGGAGCTGGTTTTCGCCCACGGCTGAACGGATTGCAACTCTCCGTCCTTGAACATTAGGGTGCGGCGGGCGCACTACGCAGAAAAGTAGCCCGTCCCTGGGGTGCGCTAAATAAATAGTTGACGCTAGAAACTTGTTTCGACTTCTGCGCCTCACGGCTTCACCTACAATTCTTACCTTCGGAATTATTGCCACTTTTTCTATCGAATAGTAGGTAACTTTGGAACATTAATTTGAAGTTAAGGCGATGTTTGTAGCACATTTGTAACTCGTCACCGATTCTTTTACGTCGCTAATTTCGAATCAATCGCGAAATTGCTGTCTAAGCCATGTTCATAAACAATTAATTATTTATTAAGTTAAACGCCGCTTTTTATACTACTTACATTACATTTTATTTTATTTCATTAATTTGTATTATATTGCGTTGTTTATACATAAAAGCTATATGAACCGTCGCCGTATTAATCATACCCAAATAAAATAAAAAGAAAAATAAACAAAAGATAGCCATTTTTTGTAAATAAAATAAGATGCCTATTGCTATAAACCAAAAATTACTTACAATAACATTTATAGCCTAAAAAAACATCTGAAACATGAATTTGTGAATAATAAACACGCAATTTTCGAGGAAATGCAAATAAAGCATCGAACATTTGCTAGCAAAATATGTATACTCGTAAATTTGAAATGTATTAAATGAAATATACTGTGTTAGATATACAGAATATTTGGCGTCTGCTCCCGAAAACGAAGACAGGTGATAGTACTAATGACACCTTTGATAATGGTACGGAAAAAAAATCGATCCTGACCAAAAAAAAACATATTTTTAAAACGTTTTATTAGCATTATTTCGCACTAACATGTTAGTCCAACAGTTTTTGTTATCATGCTTCATTGCTGGTTCTTTTTTTAGCAAAGTAATGTATTTTTATGAAATTATCGTTTTATTTAGCTGTACTAACATGATGGAACGTAAATAACGCTAAAAATACATTTGAAAAATATTACTTTCTTTTAGTCAGGATCGAATTTTAGTCCGTCCCTTCATCAAAGGTGTCATTAGTCCTATCACCAGACTTCGTTTTCGTGAGCAGTCCCAAACATCCAGTATAATATAAGTGTACTACAGTATATGTATATCAATTGTTCTTTTATTACGTGACTATTCAGTATCTAGCGACGGTCATACCTTTAATAAATTATGATGCCACTTAGGGCTAATTGAGGTGACTGTAACCTGAACCAACTAAATCATAATTCATCAAAAGATTGTTTGTGATTATTTCAACTACTCTGTCACTCCAATTGTCTTGCGCGCTCATCGGCGCCGAACCAATCGGCAACAACTCTCAACAGACCCTGAAGTCATCAAAAGCGGCCAATAAAAATAAATATTTACGCACACAATATTGCGAATAGTATTAATTTCATCCTCATTATAGCTCCTATCCTCGGTGGTGGCTGCTTTCCTCAACTGCAGGACAATATTGGTGACTATAGTAACAAGGTCTCTCTCGGCACTAGATTAGCACCGTTATCGGGATACTCGAGGTGGACCGTGAGAGGTCGATAGCGTCGGTTCTTGACATTCCCTTGAGTCTAGTCGAAGACGCCACAGCCGCCCATCGCGAGGGGTGGTTATGATCCGATATCCAAGGTAATCGGGGGCCTCCGAGGCGAATTGCCTCCGATTAGCTATCTGCTTTATTTTCTGAATCTATTATTTATGTTTCGGCAAATATTGTCTTTGGTCTCAAGCATTATCGAATTTAAAACTCATATGTAAATACATAGAAAAATACGAGAGACTTTCCGATTTTATTTATATTCTATGTATTTTAAGTTTATTATAGAATTGTGAAATATGATTCTACAATTTGCGTCATTAGTTCTATCGGTCTCAGCACTAATTAGTCGAAGGCTAAATACTATAATTTTAAATAGAAACAAGGTAATCATAATACATAGAAGCAAAAGTGAACGTAAGCCGAAGCTCCGGGCCGAGCTGGAAATAAAGCCGGAAGAAAGTGACGGAAGCCCACCAGATACTTAAGTGAAAACCGGCCAACTCCGGCTATAAAATCGACTAGATCCGGATTAAAGGATCTCGAGCTGCGGTCTCTCTATACTATTAAAATATTGCTCTCTACATCATATGATTGTTTTAGTTAGAACTCAAAAATTAAGCACACCAGCGTAACTCTGCCCCGATGCGACAAAAGGGTATATTTTATCTCAATGTATAGATCTCATCTATAAATAAATAATTTTTCCGTGTATATATTTGTAATTAAACAGTCCCTAAATGGCTGGACCGATATTGATTTTATGTTCAAATGATTTATGGTGTGAATTTACAATTTCGTCCACTAGATAATATATTTTAATAATTTGAAATGTTTATATTTAAAACGTTAGTATAGGAGAAAGTCTGTTGGGTCCGCTAGCATTTTATAAAGCTACTTTCATCAACAATGATAACGGAAATATCTAGTCGTGGTGAAGTATCTCCAAGTTACCTAAATAAGTACAAACATTAATGAAGCAGTCATTGATATGGACTAAGTCGTTCCGATCAACTTTATTTTATTTTAATATTCTTACAAGGTCACGATAGCGATGTACAAAATAAAATTAACACACTGTCTCTCTAGTCTTCGATTATGATTTCATATTTGGGCAAAATGGTAAATATACCAACAAGTAGAACCGAACATTACTCTCGCAACTTTTTGGTTACAGGTTAAGAAACGCTGCCGCTTCTGACATAGATACGAGTATAGTTAAAAATGAGTGCCATGAGAGCAAGATTCGGGATTTATTCAGTAGTGGCCTCCGTCCTGCGCCACACCGCCCCGCGTCGCCTGATCCCGGGACACGACTAATGTACACGATGCGAGCTGCTTCTTAACGAGACCTTTTGCTTTAAATCTCATCCCTGCTCTCCGAGCTGAAAAACTAAATCCGATCGAACGGTAAAGACTCGATTGTCGCTTACGTAAGCGGTTACATTTGCTTCGTAGCGTCTCAATGCTTTGCTCTGGGATTTTACAGGACTCGTTTGCGAAAATAATTTAAAACATTCAATCGACGCCGTGGTAATAATTAATGGAAGCCTTTGTTTTAATAGCTTACGTCTCTTATTGGACACATGGGGAAACTTACGACATATGTATGTACGGAGCGCAGAAACTTCGCGCGCAGCGCGCTTGCGAACAGGCGCATCGGATTTGTATGCATAATGGATGATCGGGCCGGCCGGCTCGCAGCCAAATTGTCTCTGCAACTGAGCGGCTTTCGATATCTCTCGAATCTTCAACGATAGTCTCATATGAACAATTCACTGAATTAAGTCAAACACAAAAGTGCCGAATAAAGATTTATAAGCAGTTTTGTATTACCACCTGTTACACCTAAAATTACCTCAGAAAATACCTCCATAGCGGTGAGTAATGCTTCTACGTTCTAAGCGAGAAAAATTTATTTCAGATGTCATTTCAATAGTACATAGCGTATCGTTATTTGCCAGCCCTATCTTAGCCGCGGATAATTTCCCTATATATTAGTGTCGGATATAGATGAACAACGGGCGTATCACCCGTATATCGTATATGATTTCGTATTTCTATTTGTATAATTTCGATGCCAGTAAAATATCAAATCACAACTTAACAAGGGTCGGTGCTCACGCAGTTGAGAGCGCCAATCAACCATCATATATTTATTATTATTTCCAAACGATAGCTTTCCCACATTACTTCTCAAATGGCTCCATGTTTACATATCGGCTCACTTCAACAAACACAGGAACATCCTCCTTCCCGATACAGCTCATAAAATTTTACACTACCTTTGATATTTTATAATTTCAGTGTCTTATAAAAATCGACTTTAGATAACATGTAATACAGTGTACATTTCAACATCTCTCTGAAATTGCTTTCATGTCTTATTGTGGCTTAATTTCCGCGCCAATTAGTCACGAATATATGATTTATGGAGCGTTTTATCAAAACTTAAGAATATTTTTATCGAAAATATATTTAGTATTTGTATGCCTACTGACTTATGCAAGTAATATGCAGGCAGAAGGGTAGGAGTAACATTGCGTCCATCAATTTCTATCAACTTGTGTTTCAGTAGGATTTGTCCACTTGTGCGAAATACTGTTGACGTCGAAATTAAGGGAACAAATTTGTTACTGCATCTATTTCTGCGACGAGTTTGTTGAGCTTAACAACGATGTTCCCGTCGCATTTGCTTTAGGGATTTGTAGTTATCGAATGTCCAGAGCCTCAAGCGAGAAAAGGAAACGTGCACAAAATATGCGCATTCTATGAGAATTAACGAGGCCGATAGTGGCTCGAAAAGCCATTTAAAGTGTTAAAAAGCGCCCTCGACACAACGGAGTCGCTCGTTAACTGTTAATCACTGCGGGATAGCCTTACCTGTATGCGTAGCGTACTCCAGTCATCAGACAACTGTTGAAAAGAAACTTTAAACTGAATTGCTTCAGTATTTAGTAGCGATGATAATCGAACAGCCCCGAGGTGATCTCAAATAGTTACAAGAGTGGCATTCCATCGCAGTCTTTGACAGTAATCTACACAATACGATTAATAATTAAAAGTAAAAACCGATATTTTTTTATATTAAACTTTTTGTAATGGGTCGACATTTAAAACTTTAAAAAATTGATACATCTCACGTTAAGTAAGCGATCTTCAACTCGGCAAAGGGGTGCACCGGCGGTACGGGAGTCGGGCTTGGCGTATAACTGTCAATAAGGAACCCTAAACGAGGCCCACCGGCAGTTGCGTGCGCGCTCGACTCTATTCCCACCACGTTAAAACGAAATTACAATGCATCATTACGAAATATATTTGCAATATGGGAGGAAATTAAATCACTAAGAATGGATGCGAGCCGTGCCTCTGCATAATATCGTCCCTTCTTCGAGAACATTTAGATTGGATGGATATTTGGACCTTTTTTCCCCTCGATGATACTCAGAACGTTCATATTTGAAAATGTATATCTCAAGAGATATTACGGCGATGTCTCATATGAATCTTTAACTCCCAGGCAATTCAGCAACACTAGCGCATTTTGTTAGTCATTATGAGTAATTTTATGTAATTTAAATGAGTCGTTGTTTTGGAACCAAATACAGTATCGTGGCGATTCGTTCGTGTTCATTACGTAGGCTATTGTTAATTTTATAGATAAACCGTTTAAAATACATTTCTGTTCTATTCCACAGCATTTTATTTGGGATGCTTATTTTAAAGTTTAACTACTTAGCCAAAGGTGTTCCCAAGGAGAGGACGCCGCGGTGAGTGGCGGGGAGGGAAGGGCAATGATCCTGAAATAAAAGTAACAATTAACCTTATTGGCGTTTGAAAGAAGAATCCTCTTCTTCATCAACAATAATTATTGTAGCTGAGCCGATGAAACAAATCCCAGCGCGATGCAAGTACTGCCTATATGCAATTATGCATGTCTGTATCCACGCTCTAATTCAATGTAAAAAAATAATAAGATCGTTTTTATTAACTTCATTTTTTATTTACAGTCATCTAACTTATATCGAAATGAAAATTACCACGTATACCCACTATGGTTAGCCTCTATGGTTAGCCACTTTTAAGCATTTGGTTTTTTTTTCTAATTTATAATTAGATTGAATACTTGGAGAAAGGTAAAAAATATTTTTGTATAAAGCGGAACTCTTAGTCTTAATATTGCACGGTGCATCGTAAATTTCAGATTTTCATATAAATAATACGGTATTTTCTTGGAATTCTGTATTTCAACTATGTTTCAATATACAGATTTGTGCAACATATTTTTATAGAAATAGTATTTTTATACAAGACTAACTGATCCAGAAAACATCGTTTTGCCACACAAATATATAAAATTTGGAGATTTCTAAAAGAATAGGGAGGACCACCATTAACATTTAGGTCAATGAAAAATAGATAGTAGCCTATTCTCAGACCTACTGAATATGTATAAAAAGTTTCATAAGAATCGGTCGAGCCGTTTCGGAAGAGTATGAGAACGAACATTGTGAAACGAGAATTTTATATATTAGATTTAATGCTCTACAAAATTTTTATTATACTTTTTCAGTACAGTTAACTATTCTAAAGACTTTTTTCTGGATTTGATACAAAAAACTAATCTCTATACTTCACAACAATCAACTCAACATGTACCTCGTATCATATACTGGGATAGAGATATAGTTAGCAGAACTATAAACATCAATACATCAATTTTAATTTTTATAAAATATTTTCGTAAGTCCTTGCACGTCCGTAATCAAGGAGCAATCCTCTTTCTTAGTAAAATAGACAACGCAGAGGTGTTATTACTAAACCATTTCAATATTAAAAAGTTACTCGAACAAGTTTCACAAATTTAAGGCGCTAAAGTAGACCCAAGGATCTCTCCAAGTATTTAAATATTCTCAAGGAAACTGTAAAGTACTTGCAAATTCCTATTCAGAGGCTCTACCGGCCTCAATCCGTTGATTAGTGTACCGCTACCTACCACCCACCCTTATTACATAATTCTTATTCCAGTAATAAATACATAATCCCCACCTCACATTCATATAAGATTGTAAGTAATTTAAAATAACTCTTCTCGACTAAAACTGTATCTATCTACACACATAAATGAACTTAGAATGTCTGTTTATAATATTAAAATAATAATGTATACCCGTTCAATATAGCTAAATTACATTTTTATGAATCTTTGTTTGCCTATCTGTCTGTCTGTCAATTAGTTCCAGCTTATATCTGAAAAGGCTAGACCGACTTTCATGTAATTTTCAAGGGTAGATAACTGAAATAATAAGGAATAACTTAGACCACTTTTAGTATGGAAAAATTATTTATTATTATTACTTAATATACGTAGAAAAAGATTTTTCGCGCGGTTCAAATGTGGGTACTAGTTGTATATAACTTAAAGTTACTGATAAAGTTGATTCAAGTCTGTAGCGAGTATAATTTTCATATGTAATTGCGTGTGCCCAATACTAGTTTGATTACAAAACAATTCAGTAATTATTCGGCGTCGTATCGCAGGCTAGCCGGCCGGTGAACGCGGACAGGTATGGGACCTCCGTCAACGGTAACACGGGTTATTTATTTTTAATTACTTTCGTCGAGGCAAAACGTTTTGCTTCTATCTTCCGAGCCTCTCGCGAACGGTACACTGTACTCGCAATTGAATACTTATCCTTGACAAAGAGAACACGCAATCGCATTAAAATCATTAGAAACACAATTTGTATTGGTTTTAAATATTCTACAATT
>JAOSYY010000009.1:6920034-6965097 GCA_025727935.1 Hebomoia glaucippe | reverse complement strand
CGTTTCACATCAGAGTCGCGTGGCTTGAATCAAAACGAAACGAGAAATATATCTGATAAGCCACTGAAGGTTCTTTGTGAAGGACAATTATAAATGAAACAGACACAGAGATGTGTATCCTCTCACCTCTGATTGGGAATACGGAAATTGATTTATCTTCAAATGTCACTCCGTTCCAAACTGCTTGTAGGCACATACGTATCTCAAATTCGTTCTCAATTTAATCAATGGTCTCCTATACCTAAAACTTTTCTAAATTTTTTTGTTTTTTTTTTAACTGCAGACGGAAGGGAAAAAGGCGAATATCCGAGCATTGCTATGTTCTCTGCATACAGTGGTGTGGGAAGATTGCAGGTGGAATCGGTGTGACATGTCACAACTGGTCTCCCCGGCCGATGTTAAAAGGAACTATAGGAAGGCGTGTCTCGCTGTTCATCCTGACAAGGTTAATTTTTTATTTATAGACGGACATTCATGTTATTTACATTGTTAATTATTGAATAATGACTGTAGACATATTTCCTTTGTGCATTTGATAACTATTACAATAATAATCTCAAGACAAAAATAATAATAAAAAAGAGTGTTACATAGTTAAAAATAATTATTTTTTTTTACAGCAAATGGGCACACCAAACGAGAACATAGCGAAAATGATCTTTATGGAGCTCAATAACGCATGGAGTGAGTTCGAAAACGATGCCAAGCAACAGAACTTGTTCCAAGCTTAATCTCAGAACGTTTACTAACAATATTTATTAGGTGGTAGCAATTTTGTTGCGGTGTCTTGTTTATTATTAAACAATTTTCATTATATTTTGATCTTCATCTTATCATAAGAGGTATAGTCTTGTTATCATTTCTTGTTAACCTTAAATTGGTTCTTAGAAATTGAAAATATATTATAATTTAGTTGATGAAGGGACAGTAGATAGTTTTGGGAATATTAATGTAAATACTTTTTGATTTGCTAAATTTCATGCGTCATAATATTAAATTATTCTCGATTTTTCATATTTCTATAATTTACTAAGCACTAAGGCTCGAAGTATGGTAAGTTGTTCACTAGAGGTTTTGCGACATGAATTATTTTTTATAATATTCATGGAAATTTAAAGACAATGAATAAATATGAGTACAAGTAAATTATTTTTGCAACCATTTAGTAAGCAAATTAAAAAATAGAATTTTATTTATCTATAGCTGGCAAAGAGTATACTCAGTATTAGTTAAAATACGTAATGTTATGCATATAGAACATGGTATTTCTTAGAATTCAAAGGTGAATACTCATTCCTACATCCATAAATGATTTGCACGAATATATATTAATTAAATACAAAATTTAAAGCAAATTTGTATATATAATTGACGAAAATATATATAAAACAAAATTTCCTCAAAATTAGTTTCAAACTTTTGAATATTTTAGTACTCTACATACGTCTACGACCTGTACGTTTAATACATTTCAATACGTATTTCGTACAGACACTACCGAAGATTTTAAAGAAAAAGTATCTTTAAAATATCGAGGTGTGTTGATATACTTCAAAATTAACTGCGAAAACCTTTAAAATTAATGGGCCGAGCTAAACATAATATTAAATATATGCCTCGTACTCCAAGACCTGTTTCAAGTCACAATCTACACTTGAGCATTGTCTAAATATGAAAACATGGGTCAAATTGTTTAACAAGGCTTAAACCTGAATTCAAACTTAAGTCTCGTCTTCGAATACAGGCCTATGAGGTTGTATATTATGTACTGTTAACAAGCAGACGCGGCCGTAAACGAATTTCAACTTTTTCCTTTGGTCTTGGAGTGCTTATAGGCGATAAGATTTGAAATAATATTCCGAGTTGCCTGGTTCTCTTAGCATGAAGTCAAAAATATATGCGGCGTCGTCTTTTAGATAAAAATTATCGTCATTTAATTAAACAAAGTTAATTCTGTAAGCATTTTACAGAGTTTAATTTGAATATCTCATAGCATGACCATTCTGTGACGTCAAAAATCTAGCTCAGTTATAGTAGATTATAATAAAATGTATAGATAAATTAGGTAAATGTAGCTTTCATAAATTTCGCGAAAATCTTTAATGTAACTTGTAATTAAAGGAAATTATAGAACCGTTACTTTTAACAAGTCTGATCTGGTACTTATTTATAGTATTAGTAATTTAAAAAATATTTCCTTTGATGTATGTCTGGTTGCAATTTGATTAGTAGAAGAAATCAGTATTGTAATACATCAAAATGTAAAAAAATTTGAGGTATGGCGCGTAATTCAATATATTTTTTCGTTCATTTTTTATTTAAAACGAAAATCGTACCGTTAAACAGGAAGAATATTGTAGGTATTATTTGTCATTACGTTTTATTAGTTAATAAAATAAATAATGCTTTTTTTAAATGGCGGCTAGTACCGAACATTGAAATACACATTGAGCTTAATGTTGAATTTAATACATTCCGTAATCTGGTCGTTATATTTTTGTGTAGTTTCTTTAATATTTAATAATTTAAAAAATATTTACAGTAGATTTTATTTACACAAATATTGATGTGAATTTAATTAGACTGCAAGTCTTCATGATATACCTATTCCGTTTTTTTTTTTCAATTCCAATGCAATTGTTCCTAGGATTAGTTGTCTAGTTGCTTGTGATGGCCTATTGTGTACTTTATCTCGTATATTGAATCGCCTGTTTGGCATAAAACATTAGGCCCGGGATGCACGTGGCGTGTTTCCGATCTGTGTATATTTTGCTTAATATCAATTGTATCAAATAACAAAGTTGTTCAAAAATAAATATGGTATACAGATTTTATTGTTTTATTTCTCTAGCAAGTAACAGGAAGGAGCATTTTAAGTACTCAAAAATTATACATTATAGTCGCATGTAAAAACCTGTAGAATCAATTGCATTGATGTTAATTTTTTCAACAAATTTCTGATAACATATGTTATTTTCGTTTATTGTTTTTCCATTTAAACTATTTTCCGCCCATTCCACATTCTTTTAGATTTGTAAATAATAAATATACTAATTGTAATGACTTACTATGTCATAATTTATGTGGTTCCACCTAACTGCAAAAGTTCATCTCTTTGATTCAGCGGTTTAAGTGTGAAATAGTAACAAACTCGATTTCACATTCCTAATGTAATGTTCGTAAAATCTGGTTGAGAGAAAAATCAAAACAGAGTTAAAATAACTAAAAAGTTATGATAGTTAATAACTATTTATTCTTAAACTAAATACATAATTAAGGTCAGCTATTTTCAATTTTAACATCAAGACACCCATATTTTTCGAGAAGCTCTTGTTTCTTTCTCCTGAGCAGCGCTTCCTCAATATCTTTTTGAGAAGGTATGATAGCTTGTGGCACCAATTTCTCTTCATCATTGTCTTCTTCCAACCTCTTGTCATCCGGCTGTAAAATTTTCAAGATGTTTATTAAGTCTTAAGTAATGTATCCCTGTCAGACCAAAGTATTGAATACATATTTCAACCACATTACGTACACAAGATAATCTAATAGTCCGCCCCTAATTCTCACTTCAAGTTTCGTGTGCAAAATTTGGATTATAATGGTAATTTATCATGGTAAGTTCAACATTCTAGGGTGTAAAGCTAACAAGCAAATTCGCCATCAATCAATTTTCAGCAGTCTCTCACAAAGCTAATTGGAAATCGAGCCATTAATTAATTTATGTCAAAAACAAGGTAAATTCCATTGATTGTACTCACATCCTCCGGATAAATATTCTCTTCTTCAGGTAATTCTAGTGGTGTGTTGTCTTCTTTACATGCTGTCCATTCAGCCATTACTTTTGCGATCGCTGAAAAAAGTATACATTATAAAACCTTGTAGAATGTTACGTCTGCGGCAATATCAAAGGTTTTAAAAAAATATTCAAGAAAGCCTTAATGTTTGCTTTCCAGCCTATACACTAAATTTAATCTATACTAATATTATAAAGCTGAAAAATTTGTTTAGTTTGTTTAAACGCGCTAATCTCAATCGAGGAAGGCTATACTATATTATGTTTTCAAAAAAAAAACCTGAAAGACATTATACCCCCAAAGTCACTATTCCACGCGGACGAAGTCGCGGGCACTGCTAGAATTCTATATATTCCAAAACCTTTCAACAATTTTACTGATAAAAACATACTGTCGCTATGCTTACGAGCAATTTTGTCTCATCCTTATTAAGATTATTATTTTAACCACATGTAACATACATATCTTCTCAGCCTCCTTTTCTAAGGGCACCAGTAATCCATCATCATCGTCTCTGTATCCGTAGTAATCTGCGTCGACGTCTTTCATAAGATCAGCGCGGGTCCGGCGCGGCGGGGGCGGAGGCTCTTGTTCGAACAACTCGCGAACTCCTGCGCATATATCATTTTATTAGCTACAACGCGTCACATTATAAATATACTGATATATTCTATGAAACACTCCATTTAACGAAAAAAATTATTACTTATTCAATAAGAATATAAATAGAGACTAAGAATTAAAATATCGCAGGTCAGCATAAGTCAGGTGAAAATTGCATATCTTGTTGGTTCTTATTTATATGGAGATTACCGATCGTTCTTTACATAAGTAGAATAAAATAATAAAAAGAGATATATTTCCCTTCATTTAACAAAAACTTAATAAAATCATAAAATGGACATTATTTTGTACCTTCATAAAGAGTTTACTAATTAACATATAAAGAGTTATTTATTGAAATCGTTAACACAATTATTCATACCCGGTAAATCTTTTGCAGCACCAAAATATTTATAGCCCCTATTTCCCGGGACTTCTTTCCCGTCCTGGTCCAGCATCCTTGGTCCAACGCGTGCATGATCTGGTCCGCCTAGTGATTTAATTTGTACTTCCCAATGACGTTTCTCCCTCATTAACTTGTTAATCTCGTCATTGAGATCACGAATTCGGAATTCTCCGAGACCAGCTGGGAAGCAAGATATATCCAAATTTGAAAAAAATTGTTTGAATAAAAACATCTATTTTAATTTTTGTAATAATTTGAAAGGCAATCATTTGGTGTATAGAAGAAAAATAATAATAAATAATAGTATATAATATATAATTAGGCTTTATTAATTAATTTTTAATATCAATTGAGAAATTTAGTGATATTATGAAGAGGTAAAAAATATATATAACATTCGTTTCCCTAGTAGTTCTGGGAACTGATAGTGTAATTAGGAAAAAATGTTGCCTTGTACATAAAAAGGTAATGATGTAAATAATAATAAATCTAATGTAATAAGAACTTTAATTTTTCATGTTTATATTGTTTCACAAAATGTTACTTCTTGCTTTTTTTAGATTTCTTAGAACTCTTGCTTTGACTTCTCTTCTTTAAATCTGTTTTACTCTTCCCTTTTTTCTTTTTAGTCTTCTTTACATTTGATTTGGATGGCTTACTATTTATCTCACTGGAGCTACATTGTTGAGAGGAATGATTATTATTTGTTGAGGGTTTCTGTATTGGAACCTTAGGCGTAACTAGTTCTATTTCAAGATCTGTCTTCTTATCTTTCGTTTCTAATTTCTTTCCTATCTTAAGTATAAACACATCCTTTTGTGGGTCCAGGTGTTTTACCATATCCACTGGTACCGGACAATTACTGGGAGTAACGTTAATAATCTTTCTATCTTTGTTGTCTTGCCGTCCTTCGTAAGTTTTATGGGTGTACGTTAAATTAGATGTATATGTGTTAGACGTTTTATCCTTCGGCAATTGAAACTGTATTTGATCCCCAGTGTTGTATGGAGTCTCTTCACAGTTACATAATTCTTGTATTCTGTCGTATTTACCCATTCTCTCGACTTTCGTGCTTTTCGGCACTCTAATCTTTAGTTCGTTTGCATTAACTTTTGTAAAAATCTCATCATATTTGCTGAGGCCATCTAAAATAATACAAATATTGTATATTATGTTAAAATTTTGATTTTTCATGATAGGTATGAATAAGCGGCATTCACTTAATGATAGATGAAATCTTAGCTACTATATAATTAATTATTTAATGATGCGTTGTAGACCTTTTTATTTCTCTTTAGAGCATTAGACAATGAATAGATTCAAGTCGTAATTCGTATTACAATATTTCTCAACTTTGAATACTTTAACTGCTTTACCTTTTTCATACTGGTACATGTTTTGTGGAACCGCATATCCCCTCATAGATGTTGGAGATATACTAGATAACTGTGATTCGGGACTTCCTGCTCTTCGTGAAGACATAGTGTGCATACTGCGTGGCATATCTCTTCTCGTCAGAACATCTTCGTCTAAGAGCACTTTACCTTGGCAGTCCATCTCAACATTCTGACAAGCGTACATAGACATTCCATTATCTTCCTTTTTCAAATATGAAGTTCCATGTGATTTAGATGATGCACTGAAAGCCGTTGTTATTTCTTTGCCAAGAAATGACATCCGAATTGTTATCTCCAACATTCCAATGGAGTCGCTGTGACCACTGTCTCCACAGTACAAATAAAACATTTGTTTCGAAAGTGGTGTGGAAGTAGTACATATAATGTTGTCATTAGGCTGCTCCTCAATCCATTTTCTACATAATTCTTCTCTTAACTTTGTAAATTCTTTTGTATAATCAATTCTTGTTTCAGCAATTTTGGTAACACAACTCGAGCAAGGAGGTTGTTTAGATAACTCCAAATTTATAATAAACTCTTTGATGCTACAAATCTTATCATAAGTCATAGCAAATAAAATTGATTTCCCAACGTTTAAATTACCAAAATCAACAATTTTTCCATAGGATGAATCATATAGAACTATTGGTTGCTTTCCAAGAAATGTTGCACTTATAACAAGATTATTGTAGTCTAACTCAAAGCAATCACATTTCATATAAATTTTGTTAATTATAAGTTCAACCAGAAACAAATGATATGGAAAATTAACGTCTTCAGTGTCTTCTCTGGCAATTTCTTCTTTGGTCTTAATAATGTCATCACTGAGACTTTTTATAGATTCCTTTAACGCATTTGCTTCACTTGTTAGTTTCCTAGTCATATTTGCTATTTTGTTTATGTTACTCATGATAGGAATTTGCGAGCTTTGCAAATCATCAGAAAGCTTTTTAGAAGATTGCTCTAAGGTTTCATCTTGTTGAATGTTTCGTTCAAAATTTGTTATGACATTTATATTTTCTTGAAGTTGTGGAGATCTAAGGGTTATACTTCTTGGACTTTGGGGGCTAGGAATTCTGTGAAATTTGTTGTTGTGATTTTCTTCACTTGTTATGGATGTGTGTGGAGTGGTATTTTTTGATAGCAAAGGACTCAGAGTTTTTTTTGGACTAACTGGTGTGACTATTGCAGATTGAGGAGTTGATGAAACTAATGGATTTTCAACTATTAGTAGAGTAGAATTCAATATTGATTGATTCTGTGCACTTCCATCAGGCGGAGTTGTTAGTAACGGTGACTTAAGTTCACTTGAGTTTATTTGATCCATAGTTTTAAAGAAGATTTTGAATATTACATAATTAAAAATTAAAAATTAGGAACAGTTCAACTATTTTGAAAATAAAGCCATAGCCTATTGGTTTTTACTTAAAATTTTGAAATAGATAGATGCACAATTACTATTATTAAAAAAAAAGTATAAATCTTGTACATAACTGCTATTATACTCTATGATCCTGAGACCTACAGATTTTGATCAGTTATAAAAATTTCCATTTTTGTGGGCAAATTCTTATTAGTTTAGATTTAATAATTAGTGTGTAGTTAAATTATCAGTGTTAAACTTAAAAAAAAATCCAATAATTTACTCACCATTTTGTATTTGTGCAACTTTCTTAGCAATTTCTCTAACAATCTGCAATCTCCACTTTTCTGCCTGGGGCAGATCATTACATTCTGAAGCTAGATAGGGTCGTCTTTCACGCTGGCCACCAGCTTCTTGGACTTGTGCTGCTCTCCATCGAGCTAATGTTGTCCTATTTAATAAATTTTTACACTACTTGAATATTATATGATTTACAACGCAAATAAATATATATTATGGAGCTTATGGAACAATAGATATGCAAAGACAAAACATTTCATACTGTATTTCCACATCCATTTAAAGAAACAACTTTTAAGCTCATTATTGCCCATATAGTTGCAGAATTTAGTTTGTGTCTAGGAAATCTATTAAATATACATCAAACAGAGGTATATATAAATATAGAAAATGTGATTACTCATATTTATATATTCACATCTTTTATAATTATAGTTTAATTAATAATTATATCCTCAAAATTTATTTTAATACCGAAACATATTTATAACCTATTTTCATGAATTATAAGTTAAATGCTTACATTGCCTTCTCTGCATTTCGAGCCTGAAAACAATACAAATAATTAAAGCACGTACAGCTTACACTGAATTATGTTATGAAAAGTCATTTTTAAGACAAGTTTTCTATAATGCTAAGTTTAGACAATAATGTTTATCTGTTTAAACATTTCACTAAATAGAGCTGTTTTTGTTTGTAAACTTTGTTATGTTTAATAGTAGGAAATAAAGTCACAAGATATAATAAGATGTTTATATCTTTCAAAATACTAAATGTTAGAAATAACCTATTAGGATAAACAGTTTCTATAGTAATAATCCTTACCATTTTAGTATATTTATTATTGTATTATAGTAATAACAACGCAAATGATCAAATACTGAATATCTTAAAATTTGTATAGTTATGAGTAAACACAACAGTATTACAATTTTCAATATTCAATTTATTCATCAATACAATTATAAGGCTTTTAGCTTCGCTATAAGTGGCGACGAGTACGTCGCAAATCATTATTTACTTGACAATTAACATATTTGACATTGATAGAAACTGATATATTTAGAAAGTTCCATTTAACTACTCTGTGACAATAAAATGATGCGACTGTAGCATGCATCATTATATGCTCAAACGAGACTCACGGAATGAGGTATGTAACAATATTCGAATAATGGAAAATTTCTTCTTCCACTACAGCAGCGCGACCCACTGGATTTCAGTTTATTGTTTTATCCCCGCCTAGTTTCTTATACATGAACACGCAAGATAATATTTTTAAGAATATACTTCATATTATATATTATGCGAGAGAAAAGGTATATGCTGTCAATCTTATTAAATATTTCCATTTAATTAAAAAGAATTTGCAGAGTGTTAATATGTGAATTTATCATATTTACTTTTATATAATGCTTAACAATTGGATATGAACATTTGTTATAATTTTAATTCTTCTGCGTTCCGTCATTTTGACATTTGTGACATTTTATCTAAAGTTAACCTGTGATTCGTAGTGACGCAATATATGTCAAAATCAATAACGTATTCTTGTTTGTAACTTTGTAAGTTTGTAGTTCCAAACTTTCAATATCGGTATATCGTATGTTACTAGCATAATTGTCGAAAAGTGATTTACTGATGTTAACTTATAATTTTCGTAAATGATCTTCATAATTAGTAAGCTATAGATACCTTATTGATCTTTGAGTTGAAATTTTGGATACTTTTGTAAGATCGGTTACAATGAAAAAAAATATTGTACCATCTACTTGATCTGATGTTGGGATCTGATTATAGGGTCTGAATACTGAAACTTCAGGATGGCTGATAGTAAGTGCGGGACAATTGATACAGTCAGGCCAGTATCTTATGTTTCCAGAATATTTTCAGTAATAATGGGTTTATTTAATAAAGGTATGATTTTCAAAAATACTAAATACTTCTCTTATTTTATTTACACATTTGTTGAAGGCAAATTTTACCAGCTGTATGTTTTAATTTATTTTTCAGCTTTCCTTAATTATGAAATGAAGTGTGAAAGTGGTGAGGATGTATTTTCTCATTGGGGTGAATGTCCCATTGATATTTTGTTAAATATATTTAGCAAACTGAATGGTCGTGATCTAGCAGTATGCTTCCAAGTTAATAAAGCATGGAGAAGTGCCGTGATATATTTTTGTGAGGTTAATATGCCAAAACATATTATTATTCATTTTTCTCCACTCTGTTATATAATATTGTATAAAAAATAATTTGTAATTTTCCCTATTGTTATATCTTAAAAATAAAATTTTCAAAACTATGATAAATAATGGAGCCCTGATTTTATTTGAGTAACACCAAGCTAAATTTATTTAGTAATTAAATTAATTACATCATGATATTTACTTGAATTTAAATTTATATAATAATCATGTTTAAATTTCAGCATTATCAATTATGGGAATCTTTAGCTATAAATTATATCTATGATAAAGGAGTTGGCTTGAAAGAACGATCAAAAGATCAGAGTTATAAGGCTATGTTTTATAATTCTTTTCTTTGGAATGATATATCATTGGTTAAATGTGAAACAAGCTATCATGAAAAAGAGAGTATTAAACGCATCCATGTCCTCAATGGTATCCACAAGCTTTATTTTGTAATATTTTTTTCATAGAATAAATGTATCTAACTCATTTATTATTTTACAGATAAATTAATTTTAGTGAAAAGGAAAAAAGTGGTCATTGTATATCATAAAAATTTTGAAGTTGTGGAAATAATAGAAAAAAATCATAACTGTAAGTTAATTTTTTAATAAATATGGATTTTAAACATTATAGAATATAATATTTATTACTCTAAATGTGACGCAATATATCACAGTTATTATTTGGTTTCAGGCGTTGACTATCATCAGAATAATCATTTGGCAATCACTTTGGTTGCTACCACAGTTAAACCGAAACTTGCTTGCGAACTGAATATAGTCAAAATTCCCGACTGTTGTTGCAGTGACAGTGAGGACCTGCATCCTCTTGCAAAACATAATTTGTAAGTTTTTAAAGGGACAAAGTGGAGGATGAATTTTATATGAAAATTCTTGTTCTAATCATGAATACAAAAGTGCATTTATTGTGATTTTCTGCCTAACTTACTGAACTCATTTTAATGTCTTTGATAAAGGGTTACAAAGGACTTTGTTAAGACTGTTGTTGCAGAGGCAATTTTTTTTTCACAAATGGAATATGATGCAGAAATAGTAATAGGATAGTTCAATTTTGTATGAAACTACTTAACTTACCTACAATTAAAAATGCAGAAGTGAGTTTGTTACATTTAGGTTAACAATTTCAATTAATTGTATTCTAAATATAGAACTATTGAGAATAAGTTACAACTTTGTCTCACAAAGATAAAGTTATTTTGAAATTAGGTATGTACACAAATCAATCCAGTGAGTATATTAATTTCAACACACACATTTTGATTTTAGGTGGAAAATATATGAGTCAAAGTGCTATTTTATAGACGAAAGTTTCACAATATGGCAATATAGGCCCAGTAGCCCTTGCGATAAACACTTGCGCGTTGTGGCTAGATATTATGGAGACAGAAGAAGTGTATATGGTATGTTTGTATACAATAATGAGCCATACTTCTACACAGCTGATGGCAGAGTTTTCATTGCTGATGGAAAAACACGTGAAGTAAACTTGGTTTATCGCCGTGCATTACCTTCTTTATCCTGCGAACTGACTCTATACTACCATGATAAGATCACAGTTATTTATGGATGTAAGTATAAATATCATCTATCTTAACCTTGATACAGAAACTACATAAGAAGCTTGTACTATGGGCCTAGACAGCTCATAAACTTGTGTAGATTTTCTTTTTAAATATTTGTTTGTTTATAAATTGAAAAAAGGTGTTTTCTAATATAAATAGACATATAAATGCACACAAGTGTTTGTACTGTATAGTAGGATTCGAAGTGGCTACTCTCAGTTTAGAGGAAGCGTTTACGACTGAACCAAACTGGTCGTCCATAAGTCAATTAAATTTTTGATATTATTGTTTTTAGCAAAATCTGTTAAAAGTGTATGGTTTATGAAGGATCGTGATACTGGAGTAGGAGAATTCGTTTGTCCCAACTTAACGGCCGCCATGCGCCATGGAAATTTCTTACTATTGGGATACCATGATGGTTTGGTAAGTTCACCGATACATTTTTGTTACAACAATTACAAAAGAGAAAATCTTAACTTAATAGTCATACTAAATATAACAAATGCGAGCTAGACTTTTTGCGAAGTCCTGTCTAAATTGCTGAGCCGTTTTTGTTTAATTTTACTAAGATATAAAGGTAGAAATAGTTATGTCCATCTGTAAAAATTGAAAAACTTAATCGAAGGAATGGACCAGCGCTTATAATAAAGTCATAATTTATTACATATAACATATAATATTACGTCCACATTGGGAGAATATTCAAATTTTTACTTAATTATTTTATAAAACAAGATTCACTCATAGGAATACATCTATTCAGCTCCAGATATACAGGTACAGTGAACTTGATGAGTTCACTAATAAACCGGAAATAGAGTTCCGTGTCCAATACAATGAGAAGACGAGTTCGATTCGCGACATAGACGTGTTTGAAGAGGAAGGCACACACACCATTTTTCTCTTGGTCGGTGAAAGTGTCGCTAAGCTTTACCTCACCCATCCTGACATCGACCCAATGCTGGTGTTTTAATTACGTAAAAAATAACGTTGCTGATATTTTATACATCATTTGTTTAAATAAAATTAAAAATAGAATTATGTTCGTAAATATTGTGCTGAACTCAAACTTCCTGCCACGCAAATTTTATTAAATGTTTTGTATGATTTTTTTTATATATATTTAAATCCATTTTTTGAATGCGATCAATGAATTACCATAGAAATCATGATCTCTACTAATTGCTGCCTGTTAGTATTTTCGCTTCGAGAGTATGGTCAAGTGTGTTAAATAACTGCAAATGTTCGATTTCGTCCTTTGAGTCGCTTGTAAGCGAAGATGTATAGTCAATTACACATAAATTACAAATAAACCAGACAAAAGTCACTGCGTTGATTTTGTACTCAAAGGACTAGCGTAAACGTGTAGTTGCAGATATTAAGCATCGATCCTCTGATGTCGCATACTTTGCATTTTTTTGTTTTGAAACTAATAGTAGTAATGTAGCCGATATCCAAAACAACAAATTTATTCTGAAAATACTGTTACATTAACTAAACATCAGCGTTTCTGTTTATATTGAATATTCAATTGTTTATTTTAATCTAGATATTTTAACTAATACCGAGGTATGAGTGTGCAATGTTTAAAACTTAACTTTTCCCCAAAAACTATATGGTTACTTATTATTAATACCAGCGTTTTCTACATGGCCCCAATTCCTATATATGACTGTAATTGAACCTAGCTTATACATACGTCAAATACTTCATAAAGAATTCACAATGCTCAAGTGTAGGTTGCAGCTTGAGTCACGTTTTTGCGGGCCTACGTATACTATAAAAAAATTTCAATATTTGTTCCTATTTTTGTTAAACTTTCGAAAAGGAACTGAAGTTTTTATTTTATAGTATTTTTACATATTAAGATAAATGTTTAGCTTTAAGAATATGTATTGGATACAGTTTTATATTAGTTTTGATGTCCGTCTATTAGATTAAATTATATTTTTAATTAATAAAAGATCTCATCTAAATTGTTAAGACAGTCTGAAATGTAGTGTTATCTATTTATCTAAGAAATTAAGAACTGATTCTCTTATTTATTTAAAAATATATGCAGAGTATATACTTTTTTTAGGGTACTTATTATAAAAAGTTAAATTAAATTATCACGGCTGGCACGTTACTATATTTTAAGATCACAACTTAAGTTTTGTTATTTGTTTCAAGTGGAGACGTCGACAATTTTCATATCAACCTATGTATATTTCAATAAAGGTCTTGTAATTTTAATTGTCCGTGTCTTGTAGCACGGGAGCCCAGAGTGGTAGATATAGAATTACTCAAGAATCGTGGGGAAAAAAAATCCTCTCTTCCCATTCTTATTGCATTTTTAAATGTATGCACGTGATTTTCGTTGAAGTGAATTCACTATTTAAAATAGCACAAATATTTATGGGATTTATATTACTAGTCGGTGCGAATAACTCAATGTATGTTTAAGAAACTGTTATAGTAGCCATTAAATGTTAAATTCAGTAACTCTGGTTTTTTATTTATATAATTAAAATGGATTGGAATTTCTGGCGATTACAAGAATGGCCTTGAGTTTTTATTGCGAACTTTTTTCTGACAAGC
The DNA here is from genome assembly GCA_025727935.1 of Hebomoia glaucippe. Classification (NCBI taxonomy): domain Eukaryota; kingdom Metazoa; phylum Arthropoda; class Insecta; order Lepidoptera; family Pieridae; genus Hebomoia; species Hebomoia glaucippe. The sequence goes on along the minus strand of JAOSYY010000009.1, from coordinate 6,950,877 downwards.
CCTAACTATATATAGGTCTCGCGCAACTGGGAGTAATATGTAAATGTTGAATCGAGGTTCTTAAGTATTTTTTGTGACATTTTTTATAAGCAGTTTTAAACATATCCTTCTGATATTATCTATCTGCTAGCGAGCATCCAGTAAAAATTAGGCTAACCGTTTCAGAGATTCGTCGACAAACTATACGTACTTTCATACTTGTTTAGAAAATAATTATAGTTTTAAAATTTACTGAAAAATTATCATTTCTTATAGCTATAATCAATAAAGGGTTTTTAGAAAGAAAATAAACATTAATATGTGCCTATATCAATTTATTTAAAATCAATATACAATTATAACTTACGAAAAGCTAATTGAAAACATGATTTTTACAAGTCCGATAAAAATCTTATCAATTCTAAGCGTAGAGTTGGCATCAAGATATCTTTTAACTAAGGCCTGTATTCAAAGGTGGAACTTGATATTGGATCTATTTTAAGCAGCGACGGATTAAGCCAAAGTGAGATCAAGGCTTTGATGCGTAGCATTTCCTACTCTTGCTACCGGGCTAATCCGCTACTGGTTTTGAGACTTATTTTAAGATACCTTATGACGTTCAATATAATTGTAATTTAGTTCACGTCTTGGAATACGGAATTGATATTTTAGCCCTTAGTATTAAAAAAAATGTGTATTTTATATTTAAATAAAAAAAATAGATACTAAGCGATCCCTTACATTAAAAAATTGTCGAAACTAAACAAATTCATGTTTTCTAACTTTTTGTATGACCAATTCTAACTAAATCTCCATTTATGGAAACTAAACTCACAATATATATCACATAGTCAATAATTTTTAAGTGTATATAACTTATATTTTGATTGCCAGCTGTAGAACACTAATAAAAATATTAAATCCTAAGTTAAATATAAAAATAAGAAAATTTGTGTACCAGACACTATAATATAGGTATAATTAATTACACCACGACTAATATGATATGTACAATTTTTTAAAATTATACTCGAAACTCCTGCTACAGATTACAAAATACTTAGATTACAGATTACATTAAAACATTAATATAATTATCATATGTTTTAAACTTCCTATCTAAATCATTTTCATGCCGCGAAAATTAAAAATCTGACTTGAACGTACTGTTCTTTCCCAAAAATATCAACGTCGTTTTCGCCTTACTGTTGGGTCGAAGTTTTTACTGCCGATTACGTACAATCAGTATATTTTTTCAACGATCAGTGGCGTTAGGGTTGGTGTATGAGAATCCTCTGAAAGGCTCTTGGTCCATAGAACGAAGTACTTGTGGTTCAACGGCAGTGAGGCGCGGACGCTCGCCCGTGAACGCGCGGTCAAAGTACTGCGTATCTAATGGATGTCGCTGAAAATAATTGTAAAAATGAGCTGTCTAGACCAAAAATCTATACTTAAAAATAATATCGAAATGTCAGTAATATTAAATTAAGTTTTTTTTCAATGTCATGAACTTATATACGGCATTTATAACAAAAAAGAAAACTACAATTTATGTCCATCCGTTAGTTTGTTTCGGGTAATTCTCAAAACAGCTGGACATTTTGACAAGATATACATTGAAATTACTTGGATGTTCACTGGTTATGAAGCGTAATGTTCTAAAACTCCTAATAACAGTAATGAGAAAAAGTTTACTCGTTATTGTATTATGTATGTGCCGGTGGACGTGTCGTCAAGAATAGCCCAGTCGTTGCGGAGCTTAACAAAGACAAATTTTAACTTTGTTTCAGTTTTAACATATATGCTTTTATATGCCTTTAACAACTCCTTTTAATATTAGAGACCATTCAAGTATTACGTATGGGGATCTATTACAATTATTTACCCCCATCCTACTTGTCAGCAAAAGGAAGCAATGCAAAGACCCACCCTCTATAGTGCTTACGTAATACTAGAACGGCCCCTTGCAAACAAATAATTAAAAATTTAATTTATTGTTAAAGTACATACCACTCTGGGTTTGAAGGGCGCTTCAAGTTCTCGTCGCTCCAACTTGTCCCAATGTATTTGGTGGAAGAAAGCCTGGTCCCGGATGTCACCGTGCATGCACTCGATTCCACCGAGTCGTGTGTGCGCGTCCTTATCTAGCAGCTAGTTATAATAAATTAAATTAGGACTTTTCAAACTCCTTCGAAACTTTAAACAACCGCAAATATCTCTCTTTTAGGAAATTTATTTTTTCTAAAATTTTTACATATTATGCCAAGTAAATAAATGAAATATTGTTTTGTATTATAACAGCTGTAAGTAGTCAGGGAAATTCCGATGGGTATTTTTATGTTAATATTTAAAATACTTGTTTTTGGGAAGTAAATTACCCTTGTCAATATGCTAAGACTTTCTGTCGATAGAAAGCGCGGATACGATGGCATCTCGTTGCAAATGGACCAGAATAATTCGTCTTCATCGCAGCCACTGAACGGACTCTGTCCGATCAACATCTCATACAGCAACACTCCAAATGACCACCAATCGACAGTTTGGTTGTACTTCAAACCTTTTATTATCTAAAAGGAATTAAGAACATTATGAAAGTATAAAATTTAGTAGTGAAGAAGAATATATTTTGCCTATGGCAATTTTCGACACTAAAGTGAGATTCGCTGGGTTGTACAGGTGTTACGTTAGGTACATGACCTAATTAATTAATCAATGATACGCTTTCAACGTATTTTTCTAAAAAAAATATGACAAATCAAGATATGCTATTTATAGGAGAAATCCCGATTAAACTTAACTAAAAATAATTTGACTATTTAGGTTTTCTATATAAATATAAAAATTATACAAATAAAATATTAACCTCGGGAGCCATATAATCCGGTGTCCCACAGAAAGTGTCCGCAGTCTTGTCTAAATATATCTGAAGTTTGCACATGCCAAAATCTGCGATTCGTACATGTCCATCGAAGTCTAATAAAATGTTATCTAACTTTAAATCCCTAAAAATACACAAAATTTTAATACATTTTAACGTATTTAATGGAAAAACACTGTTCTGTTAATATTTATTGCAAAAGTTAATAAAATACCTATAGACAATTCCTCTCTTGTGCAAAAATTTAAGTCCTGAAACAATTTCTGCTGCGTAGAAACGTGCCCGTGGTTCTGGGAATCTACCGCTCTGCTGAATGTGAAACATGAGGTCTCCACCATTCAAATACTCCATCACGAAGAAGAGATGAGACTAAAATGAAAAATGGCATTCAAAGTTTGATTATAAAAAAGAAAAATCGCAATTACATATTATTCAAACAGTAATTCTTGTGAACTTTAATAAGTAAGATTAAATTTTGCACTTAGATAGTAATAAACATAAATTTAAATTTATTCATTTTTGTATTAAATAACATAAAATACTATTTTAGTAATTTCACGAAACTAAAAAAGAGTATAAAAGACAAATAGGTCGATATCATCTTATTTAAAAGTACAAGTGAACATCCTTTACCCAGGATCTATTAAATATACGAGAGCTTATTTGTATAACTATATAACAAATCCAACTTATGAAGGTCTTTTCATAAGCAACGATGTAGAACAAGTTTAAAACACTACTTACATCAGTCTGGAAAGTAGCAAACAGATGGCACAAATAAGGATGGTTGGTGCCCAGCGCCAGAACCTTCCTTTCAATTAACGTGCACTCCACATCATCATCTTCTAAGACAACATCTTTCTTCAAACATTTTACCGCGTAGTAGTATTCGGTGTCCTTTAACTCAGCGAGCATGACCTGGTTAACAAATATCTTTACACTGTACAAGATTTTTTTTACGAAAATGTCTTGGAAATAACTCAAACACTAACTCCATAGATTTTAAGTGTTTTCATAGAGAATTGATTGTTATGGACTTAATGAATCGATCTAAGCATTAAATCCTTGTGAAAATTATTTAGTCAAAAAATGTAAATAGATCCAAAATTGTTGTGGACAAATACAAAGAATAAAGTTGAGTAGATACAAAATTTCAGATTTCTACATTTCAACTATAAATCTATAGATGACCCGTTGGCGAAAAAACCTATCTTATTACATACCAGAGCCACAAAATTTTATTACACTTAATGTGCTCATTAACTTAAATGTTTCTTATGAAAATGCAAGTCATATATAAGGAAAAGCTGCTCACATGCAAGAAGTATATCAGTCACCTTTTAAATATTATGCATTTTTTCGTATTATTTATTTTGATGTCCTGCAACTGTATCAATTGCAAACGTTGTTATTGCGACACGTGTAAGAGGCATATTTCAGCACATCGACCATAAATCACCACTTTATGATTACGATGGAAATATCTGTCAGCCGTGCGACATATCATCGAAATACTGTTACATCGCTTTCTCCGATTTGGCTTCGAGTCAAAGATTAAATTGACATTAAGTAGACACGGATACGGACAGCCCCAAAGTTCTCATTAATTAAAGCTATTAATGTTTGCTTTCAAATTAAAGATAAATACAGTGAAAATTCTATATGTCGACAACGAAACAGTTTCCATGTTTTCTGGCAAGAAAATGCGCATATAAACAAACCAAAAGGCACGGAATTTGAACGTTTTAGGGAGTTTTTGGAAAAGTCGAATGATCTTGAACAGAGTTGACACCTAACGCAGTTCTTCGTAGGGCAACGACTATAATAAATAAATGTCATGAATTATTTAAGTCCAAATAATTATTGAAAACTTTATATTAAGGTTTACATTTTTCTCTAACATAAAGCAGATATCTTCATTTGAAAATAAACAGATGAAAGGAGAGAAATCTTATTATAATTCTAATCGACATTAGGAACGCAAACAGCACCGTAATAAATTCTCTCAACAAGTTAAATAAAGCATTCTTTCAAATCCAATGAAGAAGAACATATTGCACTCAAGACGGGTACATGATTAATTAATTGTAATACCACGTGGTGTGTGACGTCCATATCAGTGATGTCAAAACCTAGAATAGCCAGAGCCCCAATGTAGAGGATTGACGTGACAGCTGAACCGGAGCACCAATGGCAGATTGCCATACGTGGTGTCACCAGGGTTATGGTCAATATGAATTACCCTTATTTGTTTAACAATGCCACATAATAACTGTATGTCTATTTTGAAATACATTTGTGCTAATGCTATAACATTTAATTTGAAACGCCCTACTTTTATCTCTTAAAGTTATTAATAATCATTACAAGAATAAATGAATGGATAAAGAAATTCATCGATTTTTATGAACTTTTTTTAAAACTCGAATAAATTATGCAATAAAATAAAGTTTTATTTACCTATCGTAAAGGGATTATAACATTTTTAACTTTTTGTAATCCTTAATACCATAAATCAATAACAATTGTCACATAACATTTTGGTACTATTAAAAACCGTATAATAAAATAAATTCCGAAACTAAATACATACATACATACAATCACGCCTTTTCCCCGAAGGTTTTCCATTTGCTATGATCCTGACAAACTCAATTCGCTTGGTCTACTAACATTCATGAAACTGTACATGTATATTGTATTGACAAACAGCCTTATTTGCACATATAAATCACATCTCAAAGCTTTCCTGCGATTACTTCTGACAAGTTTTATGACTATAAAAAATTGAATTTAAATACTAAGTACTGCATATCTACTCTATTTTATTGTACAAAAGTCCATTATTTGTAATCTATATAGAAAATGTAATAAAATAAATTACTGCACAAGAATGTGCACAAAACTGGCACAGTTTTAGAACGTTAAAAATCTTAATCCAATAATTAAATTATACAAATCTGCTCTATACGTTAAGTTCATCGTACTCTAGCCGAAGAACGATATAAATAATTTGACATTTTGTATCTCGGAAGCCAGCCATCTCGGTGGCTGCTTTGACGATAATAATTTCAATCTATTTAGTGAAACAAATATTTTATGAATAACAACTTACAACACACATACGATAAAACAAATTCAAAACACTTCAATCGCCCACCTTATTTATTTCATATATAAAACTATTACAGGAAAATTAAATAGTGCATAAATATTTTACCAATAGATATAACATCTATATGCAACAATCTTACGAGTGCTAAATATATGACACTTATTTCTAAAGAATTATATTTAAATTCTGTTCGATTCACGTAGATATATGCAAAGGTTTTAAAGTGGAAAATGATCGTTACAACTTCGATTTTGGTTTATAAATATCGAAATAAAATAAATAGCTTGACGTTATGAATACATTAAATAGTCAAAGACTAAGGCACCGCCTAGAATCAAATGAGCCAGTGAGGCTCAGTTCAACTTTCGCTAATATAATGAAATAAAACTTCCATATTTTCTTCAATGATGTAAAAATACATAATATCACCTATTTTGTGCGGAAAACAAATAATTTCTCACATTTTAATATCAAATTTTAACATTAAATTTATTAGTCAAATCGAAACATTGTTACTACTGTTATAAAGTTAGCTAGAATTTAAAGGTTATGAGGACATGTTACTTAAAGATTTTTTTTTTTTGGGTGGACGTCGCCTTTTTAGTCCGGTGGCTATTAAAACTAACCGGATGTTAACTTAAAGAGCCAGCTTTCAGATGCGACTTGCATGATAGAAAATCTGTTTATTGCAGTAAGCAGACGTGATAATTCTATTCCGGAATTACTAATGTGTAAATGAGTGCGACAGAAAAGCTGTCCAGTGACCCATTTACAATCTATTCTTGGGACAGGTAGGAGAATTTACATAAAATATCTACGAATACCCATTATTTCTTGTTTTCACAAAAGTCTCATTTACATTCTCAACAAGTATTTTATTTGTATTATAATCGTTTTGGCTATTTGAATATGACAAAACTTTAGGCCGTATTTACGATTAGGATACCTGGCCGTTCTGAGAAAAACATTATACGTTTCAACAGTACTGTATCAATCGGCACCTAACTCATCATAGTCATCTATCATGTGTACAAGATGTTATCCTACATAATACCGAAAGGCAACACATTTCTTGGCAAATTCTCTTACTTTATATCCCGTATTTATTTTCGTGGCGACATGTTCACATATATTTGTGATTTAATTGTTAGAAAGTTTCAAGGCAAAATTTTTATGACATCCCGAATAATTTTAAAGGAATCTCTAGAAGCAAGATTCACACTATTTATCGTTATTCTGTGGAAATGGGGCCTGAAAATTTTGTAAAATGTTTTAATACGATTTTTAGTGTTACATATTGCATAGGTGATATGTTTAAATGTATTGTATTCTGTTTAACGAGTGCCTAGGCGAGCTGGCACCAATTCCAAACACGAGCAATTAGGTCAACACTAAAACAATATCTCATATCAATCGATACCTACATGTCATGAGCTAAGGTCTTCATTTCGTCATAAAAGAGCTACTTAAACTACATTCTTAATAGGTTACATTTTATTATTCTAACTCTAGGGCTTAACAATACAGATTCTATTATTGTACACCTTTTTTAAACCCTTTATCATAATATTATTGTTAAGAAGTTCATTAGCTTCATTGTGAAAAAGTAATAAAAATGCTTTTATAAATTGATTTTTATAATGTAATACTCCTCAGAGGACAATATCCACAAGTCGAAATCTTCGTTTCACGCATTTTTAATTGTAAAACATAGTTAATAGATGTGTAATTAAAAATCTCTTCAAAGATTTATATCTTATGATCCGGCGGAAATAATAAAATAAATGTCATACATTATATATAGTTCTAGAATTAGTCTCTACTTTGTCTATTAATTATATCCAGTCTAAAACGCAAATCAAGAAATATGCTGGTGGTAAATTTGTTTGACATCTTTAAAATTGTGCTTCAAATTAATGCCACGCGACACAAATTTTTCTTGCGAACGTTGATATTCATGCACAATTCAAATATCTATCATAATTTTATTATGGATAAAAGGTTTAATTACAAGTTTTCGCTACAATTTTCATAAATTTTCTTTAACCATATAGATACGAGTATTACATTACGTAAAGATTTATAGAACATATTTACATAGTAATAAAAAGGAAATCAAATACAAACTAAATAAAGCCTTAGGATCACATGGGCAACGTTACATAAGCTTGAATCCAGTTTCATGTCTCGCTAAAGCCTTTTTCTATGTACTTTGATAATACTTAGAGCAGGTTTCCACATATAAAACGAGTAGGTTGGGATGTTCTCGTCTCAAACTTATATTTGGACTCCAATCCATAGCCACGTAAACAAATTTTTATTATTATCCCAAGTTGCCAGTAAAAGAATAAATTCTTAATAAATTTTAACAATTGGCGTGGGCGGCGTCGGCCAACGTCACCTATTATATAACTCGGAAAATTTCTATATGAAACGAGAAGATTGTTAGTTCTTGTAAATTAATTTTAGCTTACCTTTCCAAAGCTTCCTTTTCCAAGCACTTTGATAAATTGGAAGTCATCTATCGTATATTTCCTGAAGCGTGGTATGCTTCGAGCTGGTGGTGTAAATCTGCCTGTTTTCTTGAACAAACCATATGCGGTGGATTGCTCTGTAAAATATTGATAATAATAAATTCAGTTCATTAAAAACTGCATATCCTTCACACTATATTCGATAGGTTTTATAATTATACCTAAGCCAGGCGCCAGTTTAGGTGGTTTGGACTGATAACAAAATTGTAGCAGAGAATTCGACATGTGAATGATAAAGGTATAATTTTGTAACGACTTTGTTTCTTGAAATATTAATTATTTCAACCCAATACTAATTCTTATAAGTGCAGGCTTGTATTTTTGATTACAACTATTAAACATCACGTCTAATGAAAATATCGTCAAACTATGCAAACTAAATGACGTAGCGTTTAGTAAAGCGATTAGCGTCCGTAATAAAAACATTACTACGATCATTCACAACTATCGTAATATATTAATTATTAGATACTTGTTTACGCCGGCGCAGTGCATGACATAACGTTATGGGCGTTCATACGTGAGGCGCTTAATTTCTCACACGCTTTAAGAAAAATCACGCGGTCCGCTAAAAATATTTAGCTGCGACAAATATCAAGGTGACAATATAGATTATTAATCAAAAAAATATTTACAATATCACAGATAATATATTGAAATGAGGTGTTGAATGTTTTTAAAAATATTTTCGCATTTTCATTACAAGTTTCATTATTAGCCAAATGACACGAACATTTTGTAAGCAGCTATTTTTATACTTCTGAAGGTGTGATGTCTCGTTAGCATCTTTTTGTTTCTATTTTCTTTTTGTTTTCTTATTAATGTCGTTCTTTCAAAAATTCGCCTTTATATTTATGATCCTTATCACGTATGTTATATAAAACTACAATTGTACAAATGTGCCTTTTTCATGAAAAATTATATTATAACTAAATTATTTTAATTGCTGTCTAAATAAGCATTAGAATACTCGTATTGTCCTATAAATAGATCGAATAATATGAGATTAAATTAGTGATATCAATTAGCAAATAAAGCCTGCATTTTGCGCGTAGATAACGCTTCAAATTACTGTTACACACAATACAATTTACATTTTTTTTATAAAGGCTGACGGTGAATTAAATGAATTTTTCCATTTATTTTTATTCCATTATTATATTGTATTTCTTTGTTTCACTTAACTGCTAAAATGAAAGGTGATAAATGTGAATACATATACGATATATCGTAAACGGATTACATCTTCGGAGAAGAACTGGAAGTAAATTATAAAAGTCCTTATTTTTAAAGATTTAGTTTTTAACAAAGACTCTACAATGAGTGAACACGTAAATTCTGAGAACTTTTGAGAGAATTCTAACTTTGGTTATATATGAAACCTAACTTATTTCTTCACTAATTTTTTTCTGTTTTCCGCAGAGTGATGAAGCGAACAAAATAACAAAAAACATATATCTTTGCAAAAATATTATTTCAAAACTAATGACGTGATATCCTTTTTTTGAAACGTAGAATTTTACCTGCCGCTGTAATTAGAATGCTATTTTTAAAGAAAAACAATTCACGGAACGGAGTCATAACAAAGCAAAGTTCGTATCAATTGCTGGCATCGTCTCATCAGTCACAGTTTCTAAGATATCAGTATTAATAACCTGCAACTAAATATTAGTCGTCAAAATCAAATTTTTAGTTACTTAAATAATGACAGTGATATTTGGTTCCTAACAATCAGTACCAACAAACAGGTTACATCTCGAAGTAAACAATTTTCAGAAATAATAAAATCAGTGTTTATATGTTACTGGAATAGCCTCTACAGTTGCTAGAATATTATCTAGCAGATGGTAATTTGCATTGCTCAAGTACCGTTGGTCGATCGTTTTGCGTGTATAGTGAGCAATGAATCAATCACTACCGAGAACTTTCGCATTTGTTTTAAATCTCAAAATGTACTCCCCAAAGTCGTTTATATAAAGCTGATTTTAAAGTATAAAAATACTTTAAGGAAAACTGAACATTACAAGAACAGACTGTTACATACCATTGAAAACGATCGAATCGTCATTGTTATAAAATGACAACTCGATTAAAATCAAACTATGAAAAAATAAATATTGACACTGACATGAATAATTACAATCCTTTTTTTAAACTTTCGACTATTTGAAATAAAGGGAAATGGCAGAAGTAATTCGAAGGCCTTGTACTTATAATTCGTAATTAAATTTTAACTTTGTTTTCGAGATAAATATTACAAGATACCATGAAAAATCACCCAATTAATTAAAATTGATGAATATTTATATGGAACAACTGGTTTGTGTAAGACTTCAAATGTTGGGTACATACAGGTGGAACGCGGAAGATTGTAATCCAGGCCACGATTAACAGTTTGAGAGAAAGTCCTGAAGCAGTTTCATCATCGCTATTATTAGATGGTTTCAAAATACAATTTGCTTTTTGCCAATTGTGTCAGGAAGCATGAATTTATTACGAACTAAGAGTTCATCTTGAAATAGAATTTTATTAAGTATCTTGTTTGTAAGAACTAAAATAAAATACAACGTATGAGAAAACTCACCATAACATCGTTGCCGGTATTAGCTAACACTATGAATTTTGTAATATAAATGCGATGTTTGTTAATAGCGCCACAAAGCAATCAGAGTTAAAGAAATAGAAGAGATATTTTGTAGAAGAACAGAGGACAGCATCAAATCCATGGAGCAAAGTTTTTAAAGCTCACCAAGCTCTTGTTGTACGATGTCGTGGTTATTTGTTTGTGCAGGCGTTGAGCCTGATGATGTACTGGGGTGATCTGCACCTGTACATAGGACTGATAAAGAACACCTGCCTTCTAAGTTATGTCTATATGTTAGAACACGGAAGGTAAACAAATTTTGCGAATGACCCAATAAATTTTTCATTTAGTTGCCTAAATAAAGATAAATAAACATGATTTTTACAAAATACACCTCTTCTCTTTTACCGCCATAGTCATAAAATCAAATAAATTGCCGTATAACAAAACATTAAACGGCTATCGCAAATGTATAGATGGGCCCTGATAAAAATACATTGCGTTTGAAGTCGGGCTAAAAATACCGATATAAAAGATTTTACTGGAACTATAGCAAATCTTTTGGGTTGGATGAATAAAGATTTCAGATATTTACATCTTCATTATATTTAAATATACATTTTCTAATTATTCCCACTCTCAAATTATGTAATGATGTACTTATTCAGATTTTTCATGAATATATATAAATTTAAACTTAAAATGTTTTAATCTGTTTCAACGATTACTTTCGATCAACCTGACATTTACTTTAATGACATATTAAATTGCTCATTGTATTATTAATTATCACAACTATCTGTAGTTATCACCGACTACAGGTGAAGAAGTGATTGGCCTGTATCCAGATACTACTTTAGTGCGCGCCCACGCTACCTAATATCCAACAACAAAAACACATGTATGAGTACGATATATGGGGGATGCACTTATGTACTAAATAAATGTAAATAGAAAATTGCAACTACAAAACTAGACCCACCTCTTTTCGAAGCTGTTCGGGAAGCCAACGCCTCTACTAAAAGACGCTGATTTACTCCACACAAATTCGCTGTCAGTTTTTCACATTTTCGATGGCAGTTTACATCGCAATCTAAAACAAATAATGGCGTGTTTTGCAACTACGAGAAAGGTCTAAACCTTTACCCTCTACATTAAGCATTTAAAGCCATGCACAAGCGTGCGTTAAAAGCTTTTCGTGTAGCGAAATTATTTACACGTAATGACACGATTCCCTATCATAATGTACATTAATGTAGCAGTGTGACGTAAATAATAATGTTTATTCCTTTACCTTTACGAGCATAAGTAAATCCGGATGGGGATGTTGGTGCTGATGAATCGAATCCAGAATCATTAGAGCCAGTTGAAGTTCTACCATCTACAGTATTTTCACACTCATAAAAATCAGCGGAGCTTTCACTAGATTCGTCTTCCTCTTCCGAGGAATCTTCCGATGAAGACGTTTCAGAAGAACTGGATGAATGAATTACTTGAGGAGGTTTCTTTTGAAGCGGACGTGGTGTCGCGATGAGAGGTCTTAGTGCAGGTTCATCTTTAACCGGTTTTTTATTAGCGAAGAGCGGGTTAAGTCCTGTGTTTTGAATTGGTTTTTTAATGCTTTCTTGCTTCAAGTTTTCGTTAACTTTTGTCTCAGTCTTAACGTCTTCGGTTTTAGGGGTCACCGCTATTTTTTCAATGTCACCAGGTGGAATGTCTATGTCGCTTTCATTCGGAGTTAAATCATTGACTTCTAATTTTTTCTCTTTAATTGATTCTACTTTGTCACTTTGCGGTACATAAGGTGCAGGTGGTTGTTTTTTATCCTGTTCATCACTCTTATTACTCTGTTTACAAACATCATTACTTGGTTGTAAATCGGACTCTGTCTGAATAGAGATGAATTGGCCACCATCTTGAGAATCTTCATTACTTTGTAACTCTACAACTTTTTCATGATCCTCAATAGTGTTATTAGCGATAGTCGGAGAACAAGGAATTTTATTTTCAGAGTTATTAGGAAACTGGGTATCAGTATTATTTTTATCTATTAATTCTGCATCTTCTATAGCAGTTTTGTTTAAAGTTTTTGTTTCTGACGAAGGTTCTGCAGTTATTTCTCCTTGTTTTGACTGAACTTTAGAAATCTTTTCAGATGTATTATCATGGTCTACGTCTTTTTCTTTTATTTTATCTGAAATATTCTTATTTGGAATACTTTCACAGATATCTTCTTTACTCTTTGGAATTTTCTTAACGACCTTTATTTTTCTATTCTTGTCTCCAGAATTTGTTTTTATCATCGTTGATGATGGCGTCTCACTTTTAGCTTCAGTTTTTAAATCATCGCTTTTCTTTGTGTTAGAAGATTTCGTGTCTTCAACTGTTATTGATTCTACAAAACCGGTGTGTTCCTCGTTTACTTTAATCGCATTTTTTATTTCTTGTTTGTTTGCTGTTACGTTGACAATATTATTTATGTCTTCGTTAACTTTAACATCTAAACTCATCTCTAATTTTTTTAATCCTTTTATTGATGTCGTAGCTTTTTCTTCAGATATCATATCAATGCTAGAATTTTTCACATCAGATGTGTTGCTTAAATCAACTACAGCTATAATAGGTTCAGCATCTTTAGCTTCCGTTACATCTTGGACTTCAGTAATACCTTGGTTACATTCAGATAATTTATTGTTATCATTCGGAATGGTTGATGAGTCGGCATCTTCTTCAGGAAACCAAAATAATGAACGTTTATTTTTTTCATTTGCGTTTTCTAGTTCTTTTCTTCTTTGAAGCAGATAAACGGTCTCTCGCTTACCAATTTTTCCCCAAAAATTGCCATCTTCCGGTTCAGGCGAAACAACATCTTCTGTAGTAATGTTACTTGTAGTTTTATTTTGTTTTACCTTTATTTTTACACTTTTTCTATGACCAGTGTCATTAGCAGGAATTAGTTTAGGTTCATCGATATCTTTTACATCATTTGTAATACTAAATACTGTATCGTTCTTTTTAGGTAATGGCTTTTCCTCTACGGTAACATTTTCTACAAAAAACTTTAACGGACGAGTCGGTGTAGATACTTCTACACTAGAAGTTATTTTTGGCATTGATTTTTGTTTCATTTTAGGCGTTTTAGTACGTTTTATCGATAATCTTTTGCCCTCAACTGTGGTTAAATCCTCATTGTTTGTCAACTGTGGTATTTCAGATATTCGATCCAATATACGAATATTATCCCCCGATGTTGACTTTCTTAAGCTTTTTCTTTTCATTGATGGCTTTGAAAATAGTGAATGTTCTGATTTAGTGCTTGTCAATGGATTTGGTTTATCAAGAAATTTTCTTTTTTTTTTATTTGATATATCGTCGACATTAGTTATATCTGTATCATTTCCAATTTTACTTAAATCTAACGTAGCAGTGCTTAAATTCTCTCTCCTAATTAAAGAGTCTAAAAGTGAGGCTTCTTCTGCTAAATGTTCCATTGAACAGCGTCTACCAGGTGATTTATTGTTTTCAATTGGAATGATGTCCGGTGTATGTTCAGAAAGCGATTCCTTACATGTTTCAACAACTTCAGTTGAACTAATCTCGGCCTCATTCTTATCTTTGTCCTTATCTTTAAGTGTAAATTTTTCTATCAGCTGCTCTCCAATTGTCTTCTTCTCTTTTTTATTTTTATAAACTAAATCTTCTGCCAGTCTCTCTCTCCATTTAAGTGTTTCAGATTTTTCCTTTTCTTCAGTAGAACTAATATTTCTTTCGATATTCTCAGAGGGAGCACGATTAGGTTGGCGTGGGGAATCTCTATCTTTTCTTTTTACTGTATGTAATCTAACAACAGGTCGATCCCGTTTTATGGTTGACCTGAGAGGTGGAGATCCAGGTGACGAATCTACACCTGTGTTGGGCTTTTCACCAACATATGATGATACTTCATTGTTATTATTTTTAACGGGACTTGTTCGTTGCGATTCTGTATTATTAGATTGCGTACTTGTTGTTTTATTTCGATACTTGTCACGTGAGACATCAATATCCGCTGTATTAATATTTATGGGTTTTGAAGTATAAGTTGTGGTGGTGGGTATCGATAAATGAGAAGTATAATGTCTAGTAACAGGTGTCCTTCTAGGACTATTTATTCTAACCGGACTGGTAGTTCCCTTTTCTGAAATAGTACTCAGAATTGGCGAATAGTTCCTGCCAAGCCACCGCGAAGACAACGATCTGGTGTATGGAACCAAAGACGAATGATTACTATAATTTCCACCAGGATTTAAATATGATGCACTGTAAGAAGTTCCATATGGCGAACTGCTGTAACTGTAAGGGACACTAGTATATGAAGGACTTCCACTGTAATACATATTTGATATGTGTTCCGAAAAGAGCGGCATTTTGTCGCGTTTTAACCGAGCGCGCGGCTCGTTAAATCAGCACGAGCGCGCTACGCAGACTGCGGAAAGTCGTCGCGGGACGACGCTTGCGCATCATGCGCTCCACCCACCGCTAATACCAAACACGCGAGAACCGAGCCAGGTGATTGATGGATGACGATTTCACGACAGTAATAGAATTACAAAGACACATTTTTATATTATTTATTCATAATGATTCATAAATAAAAATTATACATACGTAAAAATTTTCGTATATCAAAGTTATGGTTTTTTAAAATAATGAATGTAGTAGAAATAGGAACTTTTAATCATTCAATTAATAAAAGAGGGCAACCACAACAATAACCAGACAAAACAAAAATTTGAATTAGTGTTGTTAAATTCTTATGTTTTGTTTAAAAGTGTAACGTGCTTCCGAAAGGGAAAAATCTCAGATTTAGTCACTTTAATCGTTATGCATATAATATTCCAGGTTTTAATCCATAACACAGCTGCTTTGAGTTAACAACATCTTTTAATGCAGTCTTTACATACTTTTGTAAGAATTCAAATGTTTGGTTTTAAATAAGGTTGTATAATCAGTGAAGACAAAAAATGTTTTATTTTTAAGTTACTGACAAAGAAACATAAGATCCATTTGATGAAATAGGATGTTTGAGCAATAGGTACATTACACTATCCTAAGAGATACTGTTGTTGATATAAAAACTAATTTAGAGATATTGTATTACCAATAAATATTTGTTTATAAAAGTTTCTTTACATTGTTTTGTTATAATTCATCACTAGAGGACTCTGCGGGGAACCACTCTATAAATTCATCAATTTAAACGAGTAATGACTGAGAAAATTGGAATAACAGGAAAAAAGAAAACCCAAACCTAACATGTATAAAGAAAGAAAGTAATTTTAAAAAAATGATTTCCAAAAATTAACGTCATTTTTAAATACTAAAATGATAATAAAAAGTTGAATAATTTTAGTTAGGTAAGGTTATTAAATCTACACAATATTCAATTAATTAAAGTCTGGTTTACTTCATTCGGAATGGAGCTGACTGATACAACTTAACTAAGTATTTGGTAGCAGGTCTATAGAAGTTTTATTATAATTTTGAAGTAAGTGTTCCCATGAATCTTATAGCAACTTTTATATCAATACTATTACTAATATTATAAAGCTGAAGAGTTTGTTTGTTACTTTAAATACGCTAATCTCAAGAACCACTGGTCCGATTTGAAAAATTCTTTCAGTGTTACATAGTACATTTATCGAGGAAGGCTTATATTTTCTTTCTCTTCCTATTATATTATAATATATTTTCAAAAAATAAGGATCCTTACTAAAAGTCCAATAATTAATGGATATGGATAATGGGTGGAAATAACTGGATGTGGTTGGCAAAATTATAAAATCGACATGAACGCGAGCAGAGTCGCGTGGAAAAGCTAGACATATCTAAAATAGAAACCGTAACATTGTCTGCGGTACACAGTTATGTATATAAGACGCTACATTGCGTAAGCTTTAATGCATATAAAGATGGCTTATCTAATTATGAATTATCAAGATATGTTAAATAAGTGCAAACAATTATTTTAAAACAAAAAACACATATGCTTAACAAAGAAATTTAAAATACTTTATTAAGTAATATTTGATGAGGTGTTAACTCCCCTCTTTAGGGCTAAGTGACAACGTTATTGCTCTTAAGAGCAGAGGTCTCGAAGTTTAATAAATTTCATATTAGTTAAAAGCTTGTCTGTAGAGGGTACATATATATATAAGTAAAAATGAAACCTGGATGACATGAATTTCATGAGAATTAATTCTATTATTAATTTATTAAAGGCCTGTTTTAGGAGTTATAATATTTTAATTCTTAACCAATTCGATTCACAGAGTACAATACAAACATAACACCCGTTTTTAACTTTGGCTTCTTTAAAATTGATTATCATTTATCATATGGGTTTTGTCCATATACATAATAAATAATATTTACTTTCTCATTCCATGAAAGAACGGTTTCCTTTCGTTTTGTCACCGTTCTACTAACAGAGATGTGCTACTTAACAAGTAATACTTTTATCACTCAATATTTTATTTAAAGTTTACGTAATTGTTATCCAAGTTCCATTGTAGTATTTAGTTTAAAGTACCTTCACATTTTAGTCCCTGTTTAAAGAATCCATAGAGCAACGCGCCGCAGTGGTCGCAAAAAGTTGGAGACATGAATTGATGGGGTCGGAATCGATGTGGTACGTCCACTTTGAGCCGTTCTCGTAGATACTAAAACAAATTTAGTACTAAGAAAGTATTTAACCGTACTAAATACATTTGCTTTCTATGTTAAGGTTTTTTGAGCATAACTGTTGTGATCTCAAATAATCTAATGATACGTACAGCTTGCGGAAATATAGTTTTAGATGTCGCCAGTCAAATAAAATAATCAGTAAAACATAAGTATTATTCATCGTAGGTACTTTAAATAATTTAATACATATATTTTTTGGAAAAGATTTTCCATTCGGAAACAGATTACTATATTTGGAGGATTTTAACTTTTTCTATAACTACGTGGCGAAGTATATTTCAATTTTAAAAGAATAGCAGTAATAGTTGTACATCTAAGCTATGGTTTTTATAATATATAGGTTACCAGCTTTTGCCCGCGACTTTGCTCGTGTTCACGTCGATTTTGTCAACGATTTCTAGTGTTATTCATATATTATTATTGCTGAGTAAATTCATATTCCTTTAATATGTACAGACAGACAAATAAACAGACAAAAAAGGATTTTCTCTGTATGTGACGTGTATTTTTATGTATTTTATGGCACTTTTCTAATGGCTTACAATCGTTTTGAATAAATATGTCGAAAGTATATGTATATTATTTGTACGCGATTTTTACTGATTTATTTTGTTTAGATATAATATCCAGTAAGTAATCAAAGTATATAAAGCTATGTTTTTACCACAGTAGCATCTGAATTTGTCGAGGATCCGGTACATTTGCCAAGTAGTTTGTCATGGCATCGCTTGTGTACTGCCGTCTGACAGGCAACGCATCGATATCCCTGCTTGCCGAAACCCCATAAGAAGTCTTTGCAGAACGCGCAAAACGTTGGCTGCCTGAAGAATTTAGCCACAAAACGATGACCATGCACTTCATGGATTCTGAAAAGGAAGATAATTATTACAATATATTTGATACAGATAAAAAACTGTAAACAGGCCTAGCCCAAGTTTGTCTCAATTCATACATTCGCTTTTAAATACAGTGAACTAACAAACTAAGCAATATTCTCTGACATAATCATCCTCATAATGAATTCACAGAGATTTAAGATAAGTTACAGACAGGATATCTAAAAGTTCCAAAGGTCACAAATTGACACTGATGTATCAAACTAATGACTATAGATTTGTTAATAATAAATATACATAAGTACATTAATAGTGTTTCAAATTATTTATTTTTAAAGCTTACCAACTAGATTCAATTGTCTTACTACTAAATTAAATGTATAATATAATTTTTGTATACATATAACTTACAAGTAAACACAACATTACTATGATAGGAATTAAATAGATGTTAATTTATGGGACTTTTAGTAAGGTTCCCTATTCTTTTTTTTTTAAATATAATATAGCCTTCCTCGATAAACGTACTATCAGATACTGAAAAAATTGTTCAAATCGTATCAGCGACCAGGTTCTTGAGATTAGCGCGTTCAAACAAATAAACTCTTCAGCTTAATAATTAGTATAGATTAGAAATGCTATCATTCCGACATAGTGACACATCATTTCTTTGAGAATATTGAAAAGGACACGAAATACCAAAATCAGTAACAGAAGAAACAGTTAAGCACACCATTATTATCGAAATAGTGTGTTTCACTGTTCTGTCACAATTTACGATCGCAACCAATCGCACCATAATAATTTATGTATACACTAGCATTGGTTACGCCTCATAATCCGTTTCATATGGGTAGGTATTATTTTAAGTCATGCTTTTGTTATCCTAACACTAATATTATGCGCCTCAATACTATTGCGAATGTAAAAACTTTAACGATCTAAATTTACGAGTTCCGAGCTCGTGTTGAAGAATTTTATGATATTAGAAACATATTTAAGGTTAAGGATTAAATTTTCCTAACACCATTTTATGAGGCTAGTATGAAAAAAAGCTGAGATGGCAAGGGTTGCTCTCTTCATTCGTCAAATGCAATACTAAAGGTTGGTTGGATCCGTAGATGACGATAGCCCGCGAAACAGCAGTCGCGCCCGCTGGCGGAGTCGAAGTCCCATTCTCCACGTACCGCTCACACGGGCGGGTATCTGTACCGCTCCTCAAGCGCCCACCCAACCTGCGGCAACCAAAGCCGAAGTCGATGCCCTCCGTGGGTCACCCTAGGTGGAAGGCACATGCCGAGCGCTACCGTTCTAGTCCAAAATGTCCAGTTAGTTTTACAAGCCAATAGGCTAAAAACGCGTTAGTCATACAGGAAAAAACAATAACAGGTTTGAATATGGGAGACCAGCGTTTAACACAAATAGGTTTTCGTGTATAGATATATTTTTATGAAAATCATTGAAAATAACGCGTTTTTTTTCGTATATTACTAATTTTTTATCGTAGTTGCCACTATCTCTACCTCACAGGCGAAAACCTAATTCATAATTAGAGCGTAGACGTGTAGAATAAGATCATCATAGACTTACTTATAGTGTTTGATGGCGCCACGTCTCTGTGAGATGCGTTTGCCACGGGAACGCCGGACATCGCTCTCAGTGACATCTCCGAGTCTTGTGCGTGTCCGACCGCCCGGCACCCACTGAAATATTTTTTTCATAATAATAAATATTCAGAAAATAAGCTCTGTCTCTATGTTAAATATTTTTCAGTTTGTCCACGCAATTCTATGATAATTAAGATTAACTGGTTTAAATTAATTGTTTTGTTTTTCAAAAAGTAATAATCATTGCATTGTTTTGAATATATATATTAATGTTAGGCTTCCACATTTCTCCGTATAAACTTTAACCAGCCATCTCATACTTCTTGAATGCAATATTCTAAAGAAGATTTCGGTTCAAATGAAAAGAGGAAATGTCTTATCTGTATCAGTTATTTACTGTCACGTTGGCACACCTCAAAAAAGGCTAGTTTAAAGGAATTTCTAACACTTTAGGTTGAAACGACAATAATCAGTAATGGGAGTATCGTTTAATTCCAATTATCAACTCGCAAACAAATACAAAATAAAAATTAATTGTAGAAGACATTCAAAATGTAAACATACCCGAAAGAAGGACGACATACTACGTTTCGTTTCGTTTTCGAAATATCTTGACTCATCGCCAATGAAACTCGGAGGTGACCGCTTAGACCATTTTTTTATAATTGCTTGCGCATTCGGCGCCCTACAGCTGAAGGGACTAAACAATATTCGCTCAAAACTCGCAAGTTCGCAACGTTCAAGGTTTTCTTGAAGAATTCTTTGGCATGTATTCGATCGTGAAAATTTTCTTGGGCAACGAATGGCCGCTATTGATGAATGTTTGTGTCATTGCACGGGCATGCCTCATGTGCGATGCGTATCATGAATCATTGTGAACAAATTCAGGAGGTATTCGGGTGACGAATTAGGCCTACAATAAACATTTGGTAATATACCACTAACAATTGGCTTGGATAGCAAATGTACATTTTTAACTCGATGTGTATATTTTGTCATGACACGAATACTAGTTAGATGTTTGTAACAGCTACGCCAAATTACCACGGTATTGTGTGTACATCGTGAAGTAACATCAAAAGTTTAAGGCGTACTGGGATTAGTACTCTCTATTTATATCCTTGCATTTACTCGATACTACGCCACTCAACCTTCATTCTTATTCGAACGTTTTACATTTCACTGGATTTAATCTTATTTAATATCAAAAGCGAGGCTAATGTTGGAATAAAACCATTGACTATTAATCGGATTATTGATAACACTAAACTTACACGCTAGATTTTATTGAGCATTGAAAATGTGTTGGAGTTTATACCACTATATATAAGGTAAGTATTTGTGGATATTATAGATCGTTCAGTGGTCAAGATAAACGCCATTTATTAAGTTAACATTTTGTAAAAGATTGAGAATCGTTGCATACTTTTTCTTGTACCTATATATAAGTATTTTTCAGTTTTACGCGAACTTTCACTAGACTAATATCATACTCCTCAACGCATCCAATATTCGTAGAAATGGATTATATCTCTTAAGTTTTGCCTTCGTATATAAATGACCAATACACTAATTTGTTATATGCCCATATAGATAATGTAAGAATACACGTATAAATATATGATAATTATATCTATACTAATATTATATAATTGAAGAATTGGTTAGTTTGTTGGACTCTAATCTCAGGAACCGCTGGTCCAATTTGAAAAATTATTTAACTGCTTGATAATATATTTATCGGGGAAGGCTAAAAGCTATATTATATTTTCAAAAGAATTAGAAATCCTAAGTAAAAGTCCAATAATGTAACTCAAAGAGTTAAAATCGAAATGAACGCGAGCAAAGCCGCTGGCAGAAGCTAGTTTAATCACCCCGCAGCTAAGTAAAGGTATAGAAAGGCTGGAAATATATCTGAATTAAGTATAAGATTTATATAGTATTAATTAAGTAAATAAGGTACTACTTCTAACTACTCAGTATCATTAGTATACGACTATAATGTAATATGTATAATATTAAATCACAAAAGCAAATTGATAGTACACACAATATGGCACGTTTTTTATAGTTTATAATAGTCCTTATAATACTGCTGCTGAAATCATCATATTCCGTAAAAAAAAGTTAACATATCGCTTAAAAAAAATAACTTTAGGTGGATAGGGAAGGGAGGTTATTGCTTTATAAAATATATAGCTTTTCTGCATTGCTAAGCAATTTTGTATTTATGGATTACATTTATGGTTCCGAATGTTGATAATATTCTTATTAAAGTTTCCATAAGAATGACGATACATGTGTGCAAAAATAAACATTGTGCCTCACAATCTCACAATATAAAAATATATAATATTCATCGAAAATCGTTTAATATTTTTAAACCTTGTAAATCTAGCTCACAAGTAGTTATTTAAGGCGTAGTAAATCTATGTCTACGAGTGCTACGGTTTTGAAAACATGACACACTTCTTCGGCGAGGATATACAGAAATTAAAGATTAGAAATAATATATCACAGAACTATCCATAGAAGTCGAAGTAATTGAATTTATGTTAACCAGATACATTACTTTATAAGAACCGTTCGTCAGACTAATCCTACTTTCATAGTAATTCATTACGAAGTTACAAATTATAATAGATGATAAACACAGATCCAATAAGTAGACGGATGCCTTTGATTTGTAATCTATCAATAACGCAATAAATTCAGATTACCGGATATTGGAGCAATGTGTTCTTTGTTGAAAACAATGATAGACACGTGCGGTCTATTTCGATATACGCAAAAGAAATATAGAATTCTATGTTCTATTTATAAAACGTAATAATACATAGTTAGTGTAAAGGTTAACAAATTGACTAGCATTTCTGCGATCTTAAGTTAACAAGGTGAGACTTAAAATTGCACCGCTTCGTACATTTACTTATCGAGACTTAGGATTCTGTAGTGTAATTATAACTTATTCGAGACTGAATTATATGCAGAATGAATGGCAATGTTATTTCTCACCTGAAAAATGAATGAACAGTTAACTTACATTGTCTTGTAGACGCTGGTACGCGGGAGGGCGGGAACGTGGCGGCGCGGGCGAAGTTCGCCGGCGCGCCCCCCCGCCAGTGAATATCATCGGCGGATGATCATGCCCACTGCTGTCAACTTCGGATACAGCAAGCTGCTTCTAGTGTTACCAGCTTCGAGGTTTTTACCACGATCTTCGTATTTTTTCCCTTCCTTTTAAGGCTTCGCTTCGTCTGTAAGACCTCTAGAACTATGTTTTAAGGCACTGCTTACATACGATTTTGAAAATAAGGTTCATTCATAAAAATTAACTGCTTTAACTAAAGTCCAGGTTTTTTAGAAATAATTATTTTGTCGATATGTGAGTTGGCAACACCTTTATACACTCACGCAACGCACTCCAAACAAACCGCGTCCGCACTCCGCGCACCTCCTCCTACCGCGTATTTATAAACGAAATTCCTCGCGCGCTATTCGCGGCCGGATACAACTTTTTACACGACTTTCAGCACTTACGACGTTCGGAGCACTGAAGAGGCGGGCTCCAGGATCGTCTGCTGAACTTCATGAGTCAACCGCAACGCCCGCGCTACCTACCAAACTTACGAAAATCTACTTTTAAATAATAACAATCTGGAGACGAATAAATTATGCGAATTTTATTTTTAGTTAAAACCGATGTTTATTGGTCTGCAGACTCCTACAATAGATGACGAAACATCAGCCAAGTGTTTTGAAATCGTTCGGACGACTCGATTGCGGCGAGAAAAACATCAAAGACGCGTTTATTAAATTAAAATTAGACGAGGCGCTTTTACATTGATGTTTTATTTTAGATCGCTTCATTTGTTGATAGCTTTGAAAGATCTTTGCTAATCTTTACATTCATAGGAAATCTATTAGTGAATACTATACTTAAATGAGCATTTCTATTATGAATAAAGATACAACAAGCTATAATTTTTAATTTATTATATTATATCTAATTTAAAAATATACGAATTTGTTAAAAACGATAAAAACAAAACCTTCAAATGAATAAAAATACAATGTTCTCTTGTAAAATGGATATTCCGAGAACGATAAATTACCTATATATAAATTTAAACAACAATAATATTTAATTCTTAACTTAGAATGTCATTAAATCTCTTGCTTTCTTAGAATAAACACCCGAAAATATAATTTTTGGGTAATATTTTTGTTTCTTTTGGCAAATATTACTATTACTTTAAAATGTTTATTTACGTTGATAGATATAATACAGCCCTTTTTGATCTGAACAACCAGATATATTAAACTTAATCGTATTAAAATTTAAACGAGGGTCTTGTTGAGGAAAAAATTATGTTCGTAGATTGCTTACTTTGGTACCTAATATTTATCTTAACGTCCATTTGTAACATTTCATGATATAAAACATTCACTCAACATGATGCATTCAAGAGATAGTAAAAATGTGTTCATGTGTTTATTTGTTTCATAAATATTTATTATTACTCTCTAACAACTTGACATGAAAATATGAAACATATTTTATAAGCTATTAACATTGAAGAATTGTGGTAATTTTACAAGATAATTTTATATTAATAAACAAAAGGACTGTTCGAAATCTTTTAATACTTCCAAATAAGTGGTGGTCACAAATTAGAAAGTCTTAGCTATCAAAACTGACACTTCACAGAATTTGTAAATGTCCCCTGATACATCTGTCTATGCCTCAGTTAACACCTCATATTCATTAGACTTCTTCAGTGCATTTTTTTTATATAAACTATATGATCTTTCAGACAAAAACCAAATTATGTATTTATTCACATTAGTTTTATTTCATACATTGACAAAAGTATGTACACAGTATTTGGCGTAAAGCTCCAGAAAAAAATTTACACAGCAAAGTTTGGAATGTGTTAATTAATGAAAATAAAAATCCAGTAAGTTTCAAAAAGTACATACATAACATCAATCAATGTGTTTAAATTTTAAATATATTGAGACCTCCCTAATATTAAACATTATGCTAAGTGTTATAATATATACTACATAATTTTTTAGAACTGTAGTGTCACATTTTATGTTGGCATCACAAACTAAACGAATCACTGTATTGATACGTCTTGGCATGGTCTTTTTGGTGATGTTGGATCTTCAGTTGCCTCTTTCCTTTTAAGAGCTTTTGATTCCCTTTCTTCGTTATTCTCATTGTCTAAATCGTCCGGATCAGTCTTTTGTTCTGGAATAGGGTCAAGCCTATCATCGTCTCTTGCTTCCTCATTGGCATCAATATCTTTGTCATCTTCGCCAATGTCATGAATATCATCTTGACCGAACTCGTCATCATCTAAAGATTTGCGCTCATCATCTATTTGTTGCATTTCACTTGTGTCATCTTTGCTATTTGATACCCGTTTACACTTTGCAACACGCGATAATAACGCTCTAGTCAATTGTGAAATATCTCCCGGCGCTCCCTAAAAGAAAACGTTAACTTACATATGGATTTGTTACTGACGACAAAGCTCAAGTGGCAATTAGATGAATTTTAATTTGCTTTATATTTTAATATTATGAAGTCTTACATCCAAACCTTTGAAAATTTTGCTGTATATAAAAGGACTATAACTATATCATTTATGAAATCATATATTTTTTTTAATAATAAATCTCCTAAATAAAATAGTACGAAACAATGCCCACATTCACCACTTTTCAAAATTCTTAAAAGACATTGGCATAGAAAAACGATCATATACACGTTTTCTGTATCAAATAAAAAAATAGTTTTCAAATGTTTATCAGCATTTTAGCCCATTTGATTTTATTTTTGTGACAAAACGCGATCCCTTATAAAGATCAGAGCTAACTAAAGTTCATCATATTTAGTCCAGCTGCTTAGCCATAAAATTCACATTAATTATTTTAATGAAAAACCTTACAGCTTACCATGACCAGGAAGAGCTTAATTTGCAACATCGCGTCAGCGGCGGTGATTCTCAACGACTTTGAGCTGGCTCGCTCCACAATCATGTCTGGCCATAATTTGGTGTTGAGTACAACGCGTAGTGAGCCAGAGACGCGCGCGACGACACGAGCGCCACCACATGACGTGTCATTTAATCGCAACACTCCACGACCCCGTTCCCGCCAGCTACCAGCTTCCCACGCGAAGAGGCGACATGAAATCTTCATATAAAAATTGGTTAACATACACGGCTAATGTTGTCTGTAATACGTTAAAGGTCTCGCAAATCTTTACGAATGTATGTCTTGGGTTTGTTTAAAAAGATTTTCGTGCCAAATTCAAAAAGTATGTAAATAATGCAATCGGAACGAAATACGGTAACTATGAATTTTAACGGTGTTTTTGTTTAGAAATAATATATAATAAATCATTCAAAACACAATAAAACATTCGTTTTAAGATATAAATATCTTAATATTTATCTGACTCGTGTAATGCGAACCTCAGTAGGCACATAATAAGCTAGTACGTTGTTTTAAAATGTTTAAAGCAGTAATTCTTGTGTCATTAATAATTTAATGTGATACAGGCATTGTAACAAAACTTAGGTGCACACATATTTATGATTAAAAATATGCATGTGTTTTAATTCTGTATTTATATCCCCATGTTATAAAGTGACAAATTTATTTATTAAATAATATCACAGCGTTGTTATGGGGTTGAAACAGAAGAATAGCAGCTGACTTTTAATTTCTATTATTTTAATAACTTAAATTTTAACAATAAAATATTACTGTTTACAAATTCGTCGAAATGTGTTTAAAATTATGCAACTTAATATTCATAGAGCATTATTGAATTATTATTAGATATAATTTTCATATGGTATTTCATATTTCCATCATAAAGTGGATAGTATTGACCAATTTGTTCCTGAGTGTAGGTAAGTCTTGAACAAGTTAGAAGTGTTTCAACACACTTCCAAAACTTCGATTATATGGTTATAGATAAGAGAGCAAAAGATTGTATACCTGTAAAACATTAGTTTCATCTTCTTCTCCAGTCATTGTGCAGTTGGTGGTAGGAGGAGGAGGCTTGGCGTGTGATCGCTCGTATTCCGCTGCGGCTGCGGCCAAACTGTCTGTTCGCGCTTCACTTGGCCCACAATCTTCCTACAAATATTATAATAAGAATTTATATAAGATTTATTTAATAATATGTTTTTACACTAACTATAAAATAAATTATTCAATAATAAAATGTCAAAAACATGATTACTAAAAGTAACACACAGAACTGTAAATATCCATGTAAATGGTCATCTAAAGAACATACTTGACTGGCTCACACTGAACAACAAAATAATTAATTAGAAGATTAGAACTAAAAAAATTTGCACCTGTTGATTTTCCCTAGCGGTAGCTGCAGCACTCATAAATAATAAATCAGTTGTGCCATTTGAAGAACTATGTTCACCGTCAGTTGTGTCACCGTTGTTCACTGCGTCTTTCATAACCACTCTGTCACTCAAATTCTGTCCAAAAATGAAGCCAACCGATGAGGTACTTGTTGCAGTGGTAACTGGAGTTGGTACTGCATTATTTGTTCTAGGTGCAACATTAGCAGAACCAAGTGGAACAAATTTTGGTGTTTCCACGTCTTCTTTAGTATCTATTAATCTATCCTCAGATTTGGCTTCCGGTTCTTTGTCTTTTTCTTTTTCAGGGGTTGGTTCATCACTGGATACTTTTAGAAATGGATTACTGGTTGGTTTTAATTGCGCCGGGCGTAAGAGTGATCCTAAAAAACAAATGAGATATATATGACTCTTGGTATGTATACCAGCATTACCATTTCTGTGTAAAAGTTAATTCTCAACATGTTTATATTGAACAGTTGTAATAACAACAATAAAGGTATTTCAACATTTTCTACTAAAAACAATGTAAGTATAACCAAAAATATTGGAGTTATTCAAAAAAAATTATGTTTAATATCATATATCTAGTAAAAATTAATCTCATCAGTACTGAAATGAAGTTGAATAGATACATTGATAAATGCAAAGTGTTAAGTAATATTTGCATTTTAAAGATAAAATCATTCTTATTATACCTAAGTTATAAGTAAATAGATAAAAAGACAAAGAATATTCACATGGGCAAATATTGTGAAGTATATGCTCTAAAATTAACTTTAAATTATTATTTTGAAATTACCAAAAACTTACCAAATGGATTACTTCCCTTATTAGAACTAGAAGCAAATCCGGATGAACCAAAACCTCCCAATTTAGGTTTTGCCAAGACAATTCGGGACTGTGAGCCATTGTAAAGGTCTTCAGGTTGTTTTCCTAAAAACGTAATTATATCTTATTGTAATTATTCCAGGCACATTGAAATAACAGTAACAATATTATACGCAACTACAGCTTCATAATGAAATACCCTGCATTAGTATAGGACATGAATGGTAAATACACATGATATTTATATTATTTTCGTAATCCCAGAATGCAAATAGTGAAAGCCTTGATGACTAAAATCTTATCAATCGTTACAAAATCAACAAACAAGTTATATGGTCCCATAGCGATATCGTTTTTAAGGC
Source organism: Hebomoia glaucippe (assembly GCA_025727935.1). Classification (NCBI taxonomy): domain Eukaryota; kingdom Metazoa; phylum Arthropoda; class Insecta; order Lepidoptera; family Pieridae; genus Hebomoia; species Hebomoia glaucippe. The sequence continues at coordinate 6,922,016 of JAOSYY010000009.1, read as the reverse complement.
AATATTTAATTTTGCAAAAACTGAAGTAATAAGAAACCAACAACAAAAAACCGACGGTAATGGATTGTCAAGCGGAATGGTTATAAAATTGTCATTAAACGTACCGTACATGAATGAATATTGTTAAAAAATATATTAATATATCCAAATCTATAGTATTTTTCAGTATATTTACTTGCTTTAATTACTTACATATTAAATAAAAGTAATTTACATACCTTGCTTAGCATCTGCCATGGTAGCACGACGCAAACGCAGACAGATTTAGGGTTGCCAGTAATAATTTGCCATTTATTATTCTGTGTTGGTTTAAATCTTATTAGAGTCTGTGATATAAAATACTCCAGAAAACTTCTACTTGATGCAACGTGAGGCGCAGCATTATCACGTATACATTTTTTTTTTAACTAAAGTTTCCATTTTTCTTTAAAAAGTATTTTTAGAATAATTTTATAAAAAGTTGTATTCAAGGGGAACGTAAAATACATTTTTGGTATAATATTTATTGTCATCGAAATTCTAAAGGTGATATTTCCTTAGATTATATAAAATGTGAAAATGATATGAACATTGTTCTATATTTTCCGATTAAATATTTAATGTTATTATAAATTCTATATATCTCAACATCATCTACATGTAAAAGGAAAACTATATGACCGATCATTATGAAAGCTGTTTATTTTTTCACGGAAAAGGTTTACATGCAATTCCCATACATGTGAAAAGGTTATGTAACGCAGATGAGATTGCTAGGATTAGCTAGTATTAAAAGAAAGTGGTAAATTAAAAGAAAGTATATTTAAATATATCCATTCTTTTCTGCGTTATTTGAATCGTAATGTGTGTTTGTCCTACGTCAAATGAACTGTCAAATATTTTGTTTGACAGTTTCATAGTTACTTCGTGTGTCCTGCTACTTGGAAAAATCTTACAAGTTACTAGTAGGTGCATATTTACATTTTAGAATTTATTTTTGTAATTTAATAATAAAATCATTTCAAAACAAAAATTCATTTAACTTTTATGTGAAACGCTTAATGTTATAATTTTATCCAAGTATCCCAGAAGATATTAGTTATACAGTGAGTTACTATTCGATAGAAATTAAAACATAAAACACAATTACTTCATATAATGTAAGCAATGTCTAAACTGAATCCATCGTCTTGTTTTTAGGCGTAAAATATTGTGCTTTCAATTTATTCAGACGTTGCTTTCATTAAGAAAATGTGAGAACCTTTAATTGTGTTTTACCTGAATTTTAAACTATCAAAGAAGTTCAGTCAGGGATTGATACTTTCTAATTCATATCACTTCATTTGCAATAGTTGGTAAGTGATTTGTGGTTTGCAGTTTTATTGAGAAAAGTTTTTTCATATATTAAATATTCATGTTTACCAAAGCTCATTTGAATGAAAAATTTTTATTACACAAGATTCATTAATTAGGTCATCTTCTATATTGTAGCTAACTGAAAACATTACTTTTTATGTAAATTCCCTATGAGCTCCGGTGCTAAACATAGAGCATGGGATGTTATAATTTTATTTTCATATACTTTATATAGCATGACAAGGATAAGATTTAATAAAAAAAATATTTATACAGTATGAATTAAATGAACACAAGCTGTAATACATTCTCATAAAGCTAAAGTGAATATACATATTCAATAAAATACAGCGAAACTTTTTTAACTCAGCTTAGATATATATAAGAAAATTCTATTATTGATATCTACAAGAAGGTCCTGATACTTTTGCATTGAAATTCCTCTATTACTGGTATTTTGAGGCCTTGTGAACTGCATTGGGTGTATGGTTGGTGATTTTAAATGTTTACCTAGATACAATTTATTTGGCATAGACATGTTTGTTTACATACTAGTCTAATTACTTCCATTCAGCGTTCGGAACCGTACGATAATTATCGTACACATACGATAATTTTGTGCCTACGTACGATGTACGATAGCATAT
>JAOSYY010000009.1:6900358-6919934 GCA_025727935.1 Hebomoia glaucippe | reverse complement strand
AGTCCATCTTAGTCTCTAAATTAAAAATTCGTATCAAAACGCCTGTCAGATTTATGGCGTCATATTTACTAATCAAAGCACTGATAATGGAAGAAGTATGTGTGCGGTCATTTATTCGTTACGTTACGTACTTGCTCCGATTCGACATAATATCATGGCGGACTGCCGTATTTTATAGTCTTACTTTATTAAAATAATTATAGATTTTACCCTTAATAAAATATTGCGTGCTCTATATTCCATAACTTAAGTTTATTAAATAAATAATCTTAATTATTTTTAGTTACTGTCATCACGCCATAATTGCATAATAGCAATCGCCTTACATGTAATCTAACAGAAAGCAGACAACCATCTTCTTCGGTGTTGCGTAAATCAGCTATCCAAAAAGGAACATAACTGTTGGAAACTGTAGATCATTAATGAGTAGATATTTGAGCATTGTTCTATATTTAGTGATGTAATGCGAATATAATGTTTACGTACAGCGTTGCCTAACTAATTAACACTTGCACGTGTCGATTGATACTCGAAGGTGACTCGTAGATTACGTGGCAGTATGAAATATTCCATTCACAAGCAATGGCTCCAATATGACTGGTTTTTGTAGTGGATTGTTACGTTATCGTTCGATTCGTTTAATTAATTTAACCCACTGTACAGAACGAGGTTGATTTTAAATGCTTGTTTCTCTTATCTGTAATATATTGCGAGTTATCTATAGAAATTGTAACCTTTGATCATAGTGAATAGTTTAAAACATAGTTAGATGAGGTTTACGTTTCAGTTTATTATTATTTAATGGCGATTAATATATTATTTAAATGAATACAGATTTAGTGTGGCGAGTTAGACATTGCTTCTAAATAAAACAAAAGGTTATTATATAAATGTTATTAAGTTACTAAGTAAAGTTTGTACTTAACTGTAGAGTTAATTATACTTTACAACCCAGACAGCTAACGTCCATTACATTTGCGGCGTGTGCCATAAAACTTGAGAACGAACTATAGAATACGAACTCGATTTTGCGATAAAATCTCGTCAATATTTTATGAGATTCATCTGGACTATAAATCGTAAGCGATCTTGCAAGATTATTACTAGCTCCGCCGTGCGGGTTAGTCTGCATCTGCGTCCGTCAGCTTTTCAAAATTGGAAGTGAATAAAGTAGCAAGTATTCAAAATGAATAAGTTTTATTTACCTCACAAGCCAATGAAATACTTATGCAATACAGAGCTTTCAAATATACCTAATTATGCCAGATCATTTTTACTGATTTAATTCTTTAATGGTATCCTCCAACTGTTTTCCCCACGGCCGTTTGAGGGCGTGTGGCGCATTGCAGTCGCCACTTGACATTAATAAAAACGCTCGGTTAATAAACTCATTCATCATTTCCATTTGTGCCTACGCTGCTACGGTCTCATTGATGCGGGTATGCACGCTTAGCGAACAGACATTGCTCTATTGCAATTGAGACTGTCGACTTGCGCGTTCAATGGCTTACGCTCCATTCATATTACGTGTGCGCTCATAGACTTTGCCGTTCACTATTTTGTCTTTACGTTGGCGAGTCGAAATCGTATTTCATTTCACAGTCGATACGGCCGCATTGATTATTCTTACCGTTGAAGAAATTTCTATCAATGATCTGCTAGCAATTTTTTTAATCTCAGAATGGAAAATAAATTTTCTATTAGAGGACGAGACGACGAGAGATAGAATGTCAGAAAATTGCTTACTTAAAGATAATGTATATGTTGGCAATGAATAATTTTAACTTATTAAAGCTGACTATTTCTACACCCTCAGGCAGATGACATTAATTATTTCATAGAGTGCAGGATACAATTCAGATTGTTTCTCAGTATTACTAATAGTCAAATCTAATTTCATATCTAAATATATTATAAACAATTCTTGTTAAATCTTTTGAACTTTATCGCCCACGTAGTTCACGTGACGACTCCCTGCCACGAAATCGTTTCATGACTATAAATAGCCGTATTCAAATTTATATCGCAAGTAAAATGTAATCACTCCCACGGTTTACCGGTACGGCGAGGCCTACAACCGACTTAGAGTGGGTTTCTTTATCATATACATAAATATTTAACTAAGAGTGTTGTTACGGCAAAGGGTCAAATTTTCATTCAAATTGTTTGCTTAGGAATTATATAATAATGTATGAACCTTTTATTGAGCCTTACTTCATGTCTCAGGAGCAGCTTCGAATCGTACAATGTTGTTTGGACTTAACGATATTTTTAAACTCGTATTTAGACAGATACAATCCTATTTTCAATATTTTCGCGCAAAGTAAGCAAACATAACGCTTCCGTAATTTATTTATTTTACACAAACGGTGCGCTTTGTTATTAAATTATAAACCATATGCTGTTATGAATTATAAATGATAGCGCAAACAAACGTGTATTCGGAAAGCGCAAAGTCCACCTGCAGCTGATACAAGGCAAGAGTTATTTAATAAAAACTCTCAAGTTGCAACGTAGGACGGTTTTTATCAGTATAATAAAATGCCAAGATCCTTGCAAAGTCGGCAGGTTATCAGCGTGACGTCACCAGTGACGTCAGCAAAGCGAACGGCTTTGCAGTTTCATTCACGAATTTATGGCACGGCCACGAACGCGCACTGCACGTCTCACCTCACATTATCAACTCGCATTTATCAAGAGCATTCATAAACAATGCCTGAACGATCGTGACTCAACACTATCGTCATGTTTATAATAAAATTTTATAGCTCATTTACGAAAATATGAATTCATAATACGAATTCACATTCAATATTGAACAGACATTTAAGATGAAAGTTTTCACTGTCTCTATAACACTTAAAATAAAACGGCCAAGAACGAAATAGTAGTTTTTTATCTAGTTGTATTTAATCTGAGACCTGAACTTGACCATGAACAAATAACAATCGAGTCTTCATGGTCACCTGCCAATGTTTAGCATTAGGAAAGAAACGTTTTAATTGCATCACAAAAAGCAAAGTAATATGTATTCCTATATTTCATTTATTAAGCTGTTCCCACCACAAATATTTAAAAAAAAATCTTGCTATGATTTTAAAATTATTTTTCTAATCTTACTCAAAATGAATTGCGCATTTAAAAATGTAAGTAATGAAATGTTATCTGATTAACATTGGGTCGTTAATCGCGTGCTATGAAATCATAAATTTTAATATACCATTGTATTCTATGTAAAGAATGAGAATAGTAGTAAAAAAGTATAGTCAGCTTCGCTCATGGCATTGTTTTTGTTTGCGCTCAGTTTGCAAATTAATTCAAGGCTGGGTGTTCATTCATAGTTTGTCTTGAACGAGACGATAAAGATGTCGCATTTATTTGGTAACGTAAACGTTATCGTTGTTTGCTTGTCTAGTGACATCGGAATGCGGTATTATGTATTTTGTAGTATTTGAGTATATAAGAGAACCCGTAAACACGTGAATCAATTGCTTATTAAATCTAAATATTTGAAACTTTAAAGATTTTAGTAATAATGTAAATCAGAGTAAGTCATGCAGCAATAATATAACGTTTTTATTACTTAAATTCCTACTTTAATTGGATTTAATTGGATAAGGGCACTTAACGAAATGTATAAATATTTTTTTAAATTTAACGCAAATTAATTATCTATATATATAATGTATTTATATGTATAGATAATCCATATTTTTAGGTATAAATTTGGTCGAGTTGCACCATTAATGTCGTTACCGTAGGTTACCTAATATATTTATAACATGATATAATACATAATATTATTGAGATGGGTCAATGTATATAATATTGCAAAATCAGCTATATGTACGTAAACGAAATGTTGTCTGAAAGAGTCACTAAACTCAATCCTGCTAACAACCTAACCAGACTTGTATATGCGACGAGAACTTCTTTGTCCGGCCGATTTCGCTCGTTAAAGTCCTGACAGGATGGAAACTAGTAAGTGAGGCATTAAAAAAGCGTCCCTTGCAGGCGGTCATTGGCGTCGGGTGGGCCGAGCCGCATTCCTGTGCGCTGGCGCACCGCACGCAACCGCACGCCTACACGACCCATAGTCTACATGCTGTTAGCCGAACCGTTTGCGATGGTACTTTCTCGCGTTCGCCAAGACCGGTTCAGAGTCACTTCCATTTCGGTTGTGTTATTGGAGGCACTAAACACGTTTTAGGACTCGTTCATTAATAACATGAGTGAGCCGTGCCACGGCTTCCGGTGATCGCTCCACTCCATTCTAATACGATATATTATCAATTCGCAAGAGCCGCGATGTCGATGGTAGACAACGGTTATGGTTAAGCGTTAATATTTAATACGTGATAGTACTTTGACGATGTTTGATTGCATCTTTATTAAACGCGACGACTCACTAAAGTTTTGAGCCGTTCAAAACAAACAAAGAGTTATGAAGAAAAGATTTATCATACCCCAACCAAATTAGGCCGTAAAATGTAATTATTCGTTCTTTGTTAAGTGAAGTAAGGGACGTTCGTTAATGATCAGAATATTATAATATACATTATGGAAGACCAAAACTATAATTTTCATATAATAAAATTAAGAAAGTGATTACTATCTTGGAACACTAAATGCAGGAGAACAAAGTAAATTATATCTTTGTTGCATTACAATAAGCCCCATGAAATGAGTATAGAAAAGCTAAACTATCGTCGCCTACCGAGTAATTATCACAGCGTTAATTAAAAGGTATGCCTACGCAACACAGGTGTAGTCAAGATAAGTGTCTCCCACATTAAAATCGATTCAATTCATTCGGTCGGAGCAGCTTTGTCATTATTAGATCAGTTGGATCAGCGCGTAGGCGGGCTCCCTGAATGGACGTGTTGTCGCCCACGCTGCCCACTCCGAGCCGCCTGTCTGTGAATATCTGTTCACCGATTGCTACCTTTGTACGTTACAATACATATATACTGTGTAGACGTTATATACACAGTGACGCTGGAAAGCAAAAACGTAAATGACACAACTTTGCTTATTTAAATTGATATGAAAAGCCTTAAGATATGGTTGTTAATGTATTTATAGCCTCTAAAAATAGCAACTCTAGGTAGATTAATATCGAAAATATAATATGTTTCTGCTTTGGTAAAAAATTATGAATTTATCTTTTAGTGTCTACATGGTGTTATTTACGAAATGGGCTAACGATGAGGTTTTGCATTCTGATAGTGTATAACTTAAATTTATTAATTGGATGGGTTAGAAAAGAAATATTACAGAAAAATATCAGTAATATTTGTTTATTTAAATTATCCACAACACATAATATGATGAAAGCCTTGAAGTACGACTAGTCACGTTCCTCTTTAAGACATCTCTCATAGAGTTCTTCTTTCTGTTAAGCCCTGTGGTATGTTAATTGGAAAGATTGTTTTGTATTCCTACTAGCCTCATTCTGTCACTTGTACTGTAGAAGTAAATGAGTACATCTAGTGTCGGTGCCCGAGGGATTAGAACCTGCACAGTTAATTACTGAAATGAACAAGTTATTGCAGTTGCAGCTACAATAATTAAAGTTTTGTCGAATGAATTTAATATGTATGTACAAAAACTTTGACAAAAGTTTTATTTTTGTCACCTTTGCGGTGAATATATATAAAATATTATTTTAGCAAGTGACACAGCGCATGTAGGTGTCGTGCAGTAAATAAACTTTATTGCAGAGCGTCACTTGCGTGTTCTCGCCTAATTTGATTGTTTTCAAAATGGCATACTGAATGGTGCCGAGACGATTGAGAAGGCAAATTTGGAAAAGTATCGCGTGGGAGTAGACGCGTTGGCGTCGAGCAAACTCCGGGCGGGGTGGGCGCGGGGGCGGCGGTGGAGGAGTTTAGAGTAAGGACGCACCGTGTGGGCGGCCATTGATCCACGGGGGTAGGTGAATGGGGAAACCCGGTCTCCACCCCCATTGAGCAACCCCGACATCGATCGCCACCCCGGCCGGGCACCTAGCTCCTTTAGCTACCGAAGAATAGCTCTCTGCTAACCACGAGGCCTTCATACTAAATCTTATCATGATGAAGGGTTCTAAGCTAACGTCATTAGTTGTTAAGTTTCATTAAAGAAATGAAAATTAATTTTTACGCATTCAGTCTCGAGATTGCAATAATCTCATTTAGCTAAGGAAATTGACCAATGAAGGTCGTTCGTCCACAGTATATTGTTGTCTAATGCAATCCTCAGTACATAGATGATAGTACCTTAAATATATTAGTCTTCCTAACACACGCGGGTTATGTTTGGAATAATAATGATACTTATTATACAGAGAAGGTGCGATACACTATCGATGTCTTGGAAATGTTACTGAATAGATTTCCATTCGATTGTGTGCAAATCGAGCGAGTGTTGATACGATTTAAAGTACCTATAGATTAAGTTACCTGAAATTAACGGCTTATGAAAATCCGGGTCGGACCGTCAGAAAATTTACGCATTTTTAAGGTTGTCAACATGTTATATAGTTGTGTTGAAATAAGCATCATTGCTAAATTAACTCTTTTACGAAATTAAGCTATATATACGGGTAAATGTAATTTAGTAGGCTTTATCAGCAAGAGCGAAATATAGCAGGGACCTAAACCATAGAGCACTGAAAATCTATAAAATATTCATAGCTAAACTTTAAATTTGGTTTACTCAAAATTACTAGTATTTGTGCATGTCGCAATAAGCAGACGACATAGTTTCTACAATCCTCATCTACCATCAAGTTTCGTCGTTTCTCGATGTCGTAAAAAAATTAACTATAAAATTTGTATTTCGACAGATCTCTCCGTATCTCCGGGTCGGGCTGCGATGACGCACTCTCGTCGGGCTCCTCTTCCGAGTGTGAAGAAACACACACGCACACACAACAAGATTTTCCCATTGAGATCCTGCCCAATCTTTTTCTCGGAAATTCAACCAACAGCGAGGATTGTGAAGCGCTCGCCAGGCATAACATAAAGGTCGGTGCCGCATCGATATATACTTGTATTCAAAAGCACAGTTAATGTAATGAAATTAAGTGATAATTGTAATGGGTGAATAATCACCTAGTCGAGTTAACAAGTTGAGAAATGAAGGTTATTGAATAAATTATATACTTTCTTTAAATAGTCGACATGCGAAAGGAAGTGGTAATGGGGCTTGTTTGGGAGGCGAGAATTTGTTTAGAAATATTTAACATGCATTGGAATTTTTATGTTTAAGACTTTTGATCTGTCACATATTTTAAATCTTAATTTTTTTTGACAAATTTGTTTATTCTACAAACAGACTTTTAAAACTACTACATATTACCTCTAAGTATGGCCTCAAAATTGTTGAATAATAAAAAAAGATAACGAAGTCGAAAAAAAGGACAGTTAACAATAACAAAAAAGCCTTGATTTATTAATTCAGTTGTTAATTTATGAAATTGTCAGCTTAACAATTGTAAAGTGAAAAGTTTAAAAATTAACTCCGGTAAATAGTATTTCATTAGACCCAAATATAAAAGGAAGGGTGTTAAATGTTTGACACATCTGTCTGAGGCAACGTAGCTCATAAATGAATGAGCCGGTTCGGGTACGATTAGTTTTTTTTTTGAGAGCTGACATGATAGACATTGTTTTTAATGTGTTAAAAGATAGTAAAATTTTTTGCATGTAATTTCAGTACGTGCTGAATGTAACTCCAAACCTTCCCAACACTTTTGAAGCTGAGGGCTGTGGCATCAACTACCTCAAGATACCGATCGCGGATCATTGGAGCCAGAACCTCTCTGTGCACTTTCCGCAAGCTATACGGTTTATTGGTAAGCATCTTTATGTATACTAGAGAATCCGAAATCTTAGGATGTAGATTATTATTATTTACAAGGTTTTGCCAGCAGCTTCGCTCGTGTTCATTTCGATTTTTACAAATTAGGGTACATTATTGGAATAATGGATTTAGGATCCCAAATATATTATTTTTGAAAATATAATATAAGCATTATAGCCTTCCTCGATAAATGAACTATCCAACATTGAAAGAATTTTTCAGATCGGACCAGCGACTTCTGAGATTAGCGCGTTCAAACAAACTCTTCGGCTTTATAATATTAGTATAGATTTTAAATCCCATTATTATCAAAAATTATTCAAGGCCGGGCCTAAGGTTTGACTGCAAAATTCAATTATAGGATTACAGAGGAACACATTTAAGTATAATATGCTAAAGATGTTTCTCGGTTTGATCCACGTTATATTCATGACTACAAGTAGATTCATACAAAATTCATCCTCCCTCTCTTCACCTACTTCCAAATTCACTTGAGCATTTATAATATAATTCTGACGTTATAACATAATCACCTTTAATGAAAGGTAATGTAACGGAGAATGGATTGAATATACATTTTCCTAATCTATACTAACATTATACAAATTAAGAGTTTGTTTGAACGCACTAATCTCGGAAACCTCTGGTCCGATTTGGAAAATTCTTTCAGTGTTGGATAGTACATTTATCGAGGTAGGCTATAGGCTATATTATGTTTTCAAAAAATTTGATAGCTTTTCTAAAAGTCCAATAATGTAACCCAAGGTGTAGAAATCGAAATCAACGCGAGCGCAGCTGGTGGCAGAAGATAGTATTCGAAATAAAATAAACATATACGTGAACTTCAGCTGATAACAAAATTCAGAGCGTAACTACAGATATCCCAAATAATAAAACGAAAGTGAGTTGAGTTTTGCCGCCTTAATCGCAGAACTAATTGCTATGAATTTTGGATCGGACCGACGTGACCTAGACGATGGCTATACGCTACTTTTTGCGCGGAGAAAAACGTTTTATTTTGACAAGGTTTCACTGGTTCAGAGATAATGTTGTAACACTGCTGTTGTTTTTCAGGAATACTTTTCCACAACATATTAAAAGTCATAGATTTCTATCAATATAATTTATGAATTCTAGTAAAAACTAGAATTCATAAATTTCCTTAATAGTCACCCATAACATAAACGTACCACTAGTTTATCAGTACTTACGTTGAACATTTGCGTCTGTCCGCAGAGGAGGCGATGTCAGCTCGTTGCGGCGTGCTGGTGCACTGTGTGGCGGGCGTGTCGCGCTCGGTGACCGTGACGCTGGCCTATCTCATGCAGCGGCACCGGCTGTGCCTCCGCGACGCCTTCGAGCTGGTCCGCTCCCGCAAGACCGACATCGCGCCCAACTTCCACTTCATGCGGCAGCTGCACTCCTTCGAGCAGGACCTCGGCCTTCACGAGCGCAGCGCCCCACTGAGTAAGGTCTGCGCTTTGTATCTACACCCGTCCCGTACCCGACACGTATCCCACACCACTAACACCCGCGTATTGTTTAACCTTTTGTTATGTTGGCTTATGTTCTTACGTCGCACACCCATAAAAAAGATGTTTCACAGTAAAGTCAAAAGCAAGCAGCAATTATTGAAATACTTAAAGTGACCTGTGCAGTATTTGGATCTTTTAATAGTATTTTTAGATAGCAAATGTATGACATAACATATATAGGCCAAAAATATATGTAGAAGTCAATACGAAAAGTTGAACTTTAAATGTGCAATGGAACGTTTAAGTATGAAAATTTTAACGTAATCTTACAAAGTATATATAATATATGTAATATACTTGGCAGTTTATTCTTCAGTGGCCGTAAAACCGTAACGAATGGGTTAAACTTATTTCCCTTTATAAGCGAATACTATCTGCTTTTTTTGTAAAGATATATATGCAATGTGGTCGTTTGTATTTTAATATTTAATTGACGTACGCATTAAAAATAAGCTTTAAATGCCTTTTCCACGCTTATCTACATCCTGTGCTAAACAGCTCTTACGTTTGCTTTAGTTGTTATCTTTATTTTTGTATGAAACAAAGATAATGGTGTGTTTATGTACGCTCTAATAGTAGATCGATGTATTAAACGATAAATTAGTATTACATTATAATTTTAGCATTTCTTCGTAAAGTATTAAATTTTTATTTCTTTTTGATATTTTTTCTTGAGATTTGCACCACTCAACGCACAATATATTAATAAAGATAACAAAAATTGTGTGTGTTACATAATTCTAATATTTTCTTTTTTCAAAGCCGTTAGTATCTGTTATAAAGTATCTTGAAATAATATTTATTCGTACACCAGGTGCTGGAGGAGATGGGTGTGCGTGATTCGGTCGCGGCTGTCGAGTGCGGGTGCGCCGCTCCGGCTGGAGTTTCGCCCGACTCTGGGATCGAGTTCGACCGCTGGAGCGCCGCGCGCGACACGCCACAATGACACTTTCCGCTGCAAGACGACACATCTAACACCTAGACGCCCACACACACAGACTACCATCCGTGCAAATCGCAGTCGATTTCATCTCTGATAGCTCAACGCTCAAGCACGATTACCAAAATTGCCGTATGTTCGAAAGCTTACCATACAACACTAATACTAGAACTAAAGAAATACTACAAGAAACTCAGACCTGCGAAAGACAAATAGTTTAATGGTTTTTGAAATTTCACCGTAACTAACATATAGACAGACCACCAAGACGCATTTACGAAGTAAGTTAGCTTTAGATACTTCGTAAATGCGTCTTACAACATAAGAAATGGCGGATTTAAAATGAATATTTTGTACTTGGTAGTCACAATTATATTGTGTCCAAATTGTCAGTATATGTCTTTAAAAATTATAGACTAAATGCTTATTTATATGGTCTTATAGTGAAAACGTCTATGTTCTAATTTCAACTTTTATAGAAACATTATTTCAATAACACCCTATGATCGTACTTGACGACATTTGCACGGATTGTACAGTGGAAACACTATATTCTATAAAGTCTTATCACCTTATATTTTAGTTAAGTAAAATTAATTGTATCGTCTGTTCATTCTTGAATGGATCTTTGATGTCCAATTTAGTGGAGTGTTTAACGCAGAAGCGTTTAAATGATTGTTTTCTAAATTATATATGATGTAAAAATATCTTACATCAAACCATAGATCGTACAAATACATGATTGCAAATAGAGTACAATTACATTGTATGACTCGGCGATGAGTTCAAATCGTAGCCTAAGTTCCAAACTAAGTCAAGAAAAGTTACTTTACGCCATAAAAGTCGATAATAAATATTTAAAATGGTCCCAAATTTTATATATTTATGTTGAATAGTAAAGTGAAGAGTTACATAGTATTTTCTTAAGTTGCTGTTCTTGACTTAGTGTTAGCACGCCGACTCTCACGTTCAGCACCCTCGACTAGTGCCAGGCTTATCAAGACGCGTCTCAAGTTGAGGAAGTCTTCAGACGATATACATTTTTAGGAAAAAAATCAGCTTGAGTCACGTATTGTGGGCCGTAGTAATTTATATATACTTGTAACGTTAAGTCAATTTTTATAAGTTTGATACATATTAGTATTATGGATACCTGATGCATTCCTGACGATATATCTTCCACTATATGCATTTTGTGTCCATCTGTATGTGTTTTATATCCTCCATGAGGATTCGTATTCTGTCTGTTTGGTGCCACTAAAATATTTTTATTATACATACGGATAAAGTATAAATGGTGATTAAGTGCTCATATTTACTTCTATTTTGGTGAGAGTTTAAAAGCATCTGTAAATATTTTAAAAATTCAGTTCATCAATGATTTCTGTAAAATACAATTTCCTATCGAAAACGACGTCATGACGATTTGCATTTGGCTAATGCAGTCTTGGTACAGTTAAAAGTACCATTTTGTCGCTCGGTGCGGGACAATAAACCAGAAAGAGAATTTCAGATAATAATAAAAAAAAACAATTCATGTCGTTTTAAGCCCGGCGGTTCGTTATAAATCGAGTTATTATTTACAGACGCCATTTAAATTACAACATAGTATGTACATGTAAATGATATTTTATATAGAAAACAGAGTGCTTCTGACAATTCTTCCATTATTGTTCCATGCGTTTGAGAGAGTGAGTGAATGTGATGTTTATTAATAGTCTTCGTTCACACAAAATATATTTACAATGACTGCTGAGTAGGCAGTGTTCCTCTTGGTACAGTCGTCGTATATAAAGCTAAATGTTCTTCATTTAATATAATTTCTTGCGGGACTGTACCCTATTAGTTAATCTGGTTTTCTACCAGAGACAATTACGTAAAGATTATTTAAACTCAAGAGTATATTTACGATGAAAATAGATTAAATAATAATTATTATTATACCGTTGTTTATTTTTTTACTGGTGTTCTTAAAATTAATTCTCGAATAACAGTGCCACCGTGTATACATAGATTTAACTCATTAAGCTATTAGTTGAAGGAAAAAATATTTTGAACATTACCTAAAGGTTTTGCTAATAAATATGTATTTTTGTATGGACTATAATTCAGATGTATCTTCAAATAGAAATTTGAGAGTTTCAAATGCATTTTAAGCCATTATACCATTGTATTTCGTGATATTTTTTATTTTATACTAACTTTTCTAGTAGTTTGGTTACATTGGCATTTATTCACTTGCTGTTAATCGTGATTAAGTATATTTTTCTATCGATAAAGATATAATTTTAATCGTCTCTTACGTGTGTAAATAGAACAAGCTTTAATATTAAGTATCATAATGATAATGTAGTAAATTGTTACGAATTGTAAATTTGTTATAGAGTAAGAAATATTATTAAGATTCAGCTTCCTTAAACATTCAATGCCAACTCGTAGATGTCTAACAAAATCACAACCGCCTTTATTTCGAAGTCGTTAATCACTCGGGTCTCGCACTCGCTGTTGTATGTCGTGACGTCCTCAGACTGGGTGATGGTGATCGAATTATAGTAAGCTTTAGTTGCACGAGGTTATAGAGTTTTTATATTTATAAGATAAATTTATATTAAATGGTAATAAATTAGTGCACAAAATCACCAAAACCTAAGTTTCGCGATGCTAGATCGTAGATGTGGACAAATGTTCACTGAAATAACGATATTCTTGTACCTGTGTATACTATGATAGTTCTGTTTATGACAATTATATGTATAATAATATGTTAAACGATGAAGTTGATAACATTTTAGATATCTTTTTAGTGCTTTTTTTCTACGGTGCATTCGGCGAAATTCCTCTTGGCCGCCATAGGATTACTAACTTTTGAATGAACACAAAGGGTTTGTAATTTATACCCTGCATGCGCTTACGGTTCAAGAGGAAGTTTGTACAGTAGCATCACGCCACAAGGCACATGTAATATTATTAACCTTAAAACAAAATATAAACACTGTTAAATTTGTGATCAGTTTTATTTTCCTCTCCTTTTTTGTTTTATGATATTATTTTGAGTTTCAACATAGATTTTAGTCTTATAGATCAGTGCCGTTCTTTTGGGCATTATGAAGGTTCGCTCTTCATAGTCGAGAAATTCAAAAAAAGTCAGTCTTTCTAATAATTGGGATATTAGCAGAAATAAAAATGTATTTTGCGTATCGTTACTTTATTAAAATTTCAAAGTAAATGAAGTACAGTAATTGCTATCAATAACAATAAAATTAATTTGTGTTATAAATTTCCAATTATATAATTTAAATCACTATAATCGGAACTAGGGTATTAATTTATATACAGGTTAAGCTATATTATAATGTATATGTATCAAGTACAGCAAGGCTTACGACACGATAACAAAGCCTTTTGGACATATCCATCAAGTTATTTCGGGTATAATTATAGTATTTTAAGTATCTGTATAAAAGTTCATTTTGTTTAATAAAGAACCATAACAGTCAACAGTTATCATATTTGTGAACTATCATTCGTGTCTGTAAGCATCATCAAAAAAAACAAAAAAAAACATTGGCTATTAAAGTAATCTCGTCCGTATTGAATTTATTGCATAACAGTTCTTACAAATGAGAAAAAAATAAAGTTATTTTCACTAGTATGCGGCACAACATGACCACCAAGCACTTAGCGTCATTGAAACGTTTTTTTTAAATCTAATATATTATTCAACTGAACCTATTGTAATGAAATAAACACAAACGGTTAGATGCTATATTATTTTTAAAAATTTAGCCATTTCTACATTCGACGAAATAAAACAACTAACAAATATATAGTCTGTTCTGGTACGCATTCTTTTAACTAGAGATGCTACAATTTCTACATTCCAATATGTTATACATAAAAATATTTTGAAACCCTAAAGGTTGTTTACATTTTTTATTCAGTTTCGTTAGCCTTGCTATAGAATTAACCTTAAAAGTTTTCTAATTGACTATCGTTGGGTGAAATATTGGGAACATTAAGCCCATTATGTACTAAACTAAACTACAGCTCGTCAAATAGGCCTCCCGTCAAAGCATCCTATGCAAACTATATTCATATACTATAAATAAACATTTCATTTACAAATAACTTGATCATAGTCGTACATAATTATTATTTACAATATATTGGTGCCAGGAATAAAATAATTCATCCCTACAAATCTAATAAATATACGAAGACAGATTTGTTAACTTACTCTAATGCTTGAAAAAGTTAATCATAAATTTGTGATTATATGGAAACAATAAAGAATTCTATTTATTTTAATACAAATTCTAGATAGAACAATCTTTACTTTCACATTCTGTTCGATGCAAATTAATTAAATTTAGGTTTAACTATATATTTCCTCAATTGTCGAAACTGATAACCGATCAATACAATCACTAAAAATGGTAATCAATGATCGTTTTATGTAATGTTATTTATTTCCAGTTCACCGGCGTCTCGTTATAATTATACAAAGGTTTTGGCACAATCGTGCTTAATATTTATCTTATTTTTAAATTTTATATACACAAAAGGCTCATAAATTTATTGCTTTTGTTGAACAATTGTAAGAGGTCTTATTAATTACAACAAAAGTATAAGATAAATATAATATACCTAATTACTATCATAGAAACTGCCAAGGAATGCTTCAGGAAGAAAGAAGTACAGGCTCATTCTTTGGAATGTTACGAAGCTTAACAAGAGGAAGTTAGAACAAGTTATGAATTCCAATAATAATAATTATGGATATGTTCGTTTACTCTGTACACAAAAAGGCACCGGATGAAATACATAATATTTTATTTTGGTCCTTTCTAATAAAACTCTCATGTAAAACATTAACAATTAATAATTATTATAATGGCACTACTAATTTGGAAAACGAAACCTTTAGAATTCTCATGTGCCATTCGTTATCAAACTAACCTCGACTAAGTTTTCATAAGTGGTAAATATCACTATACAATAATAATTGCACTAGCTGCTAAGGCGTACATCTGTTAAAAATATTTTATATAGTAAAATATAATATGTTTCCAAATACTTATCGGCTACGAGTTGTAAATTGGTGCAAAGGGTTCTTTAAATAAAGGCAAAAACGAGACGTCGTCTCTACAATATAGCTATAATCTATGGTCCGCGTATATGTCGGTGAAAATAAATTATTTATCGCCCGGCGAAGGCTTCGTGTATAAGGTACTTTATAAGTAGTTAAACGTATTGCTTTAATACTGAATCAGCTGCTTGTTTTTATGAGTATAATATAGTGGTGTGTGGAGCGAGCTCTCTAGTGTACCGCGTCGATGTCTCTTTGAGCGCGTGATATTTTCACCTGAACAGAAGACGGAAATAAAATAGCCAATTATGTTCTATATAATGTATAAGGTGTTGTGTGCAGTTAAACGCAGTGTATTTCAAATGTGCGCTTAGAATGAAGTGCTTTTAGAATCCATGCCGTGCTACCAAGTTATGTTTTATTAGCGCTTCTGATTGTAATTAATTAACTTTTGAGTCGTTATCGAAATATCTTCGCAGTAAATCCTGTATAGTGTGTCCTTTGAAGTTACGATCTCATTGCTCGTACCTTGTCTTTCGGTGTAGAGGCCTCGCCCGACTCTAGAGCGAACATCTTCATCTTCTCCTTGAAGGAAAGGTGTTCGGGAACTGGCGCCGGCGCCGCGCGTGCCTGCTGCTCGGCCAGTCGGCGGGCGCGAGGGTCTCTGTAAGATAGACGCATTTGACATCAACATAAAAAAGTTGATCAACTATATAGTAAAATTTGATTCTAAGTAATAATAACCAACTTAAAACAAAACGACTGTTGTAACTTGACGAAATTAGCATCAAAACGATACAATAATTATTAATATAGAGAAACAATGAAGTTCACGGAGAGCAATGTTATGTGTTTATTAAGTTTCCTGTTTATCAGCATAATGTTTAATGTATTATTATAACTTAAGTGACACTATTGGATACTAGTCTGTAGTAGATTTGGTTTAGCGCACCTGTAAACCTCTTGCGCGCCGATGACACCCGGCGTGTGTGTGGCGAGCGGAGAAGTGTACGACGCACTCGTAGACGCAGACGTCGCGGACAACATGCTCTCCGCCTCCTCTATGAAACGCTGCAATACATAATTATTTATTTATTAGACCAACAACTAAATCCGATTTGGTAACGTTAAATAAAACAACATTTGAGCTGCATCAAACTCAATTTTTTTATAACTATATAGTGAAATACATAAGTCAATAATCCTCGACTTCATATATTGAAATTGAAATATCTGGGCGAATTTTGGATATATTAAATATGCTGTATGTATTCGTTTGTGTTTATACTCACGTCTGGGTCTTCTCTATGTGTAACAGGCGTGTCTAGAGGAGGCGGTGAGGACGCCGGCGGAGCGGGAGGCCCGCTAGGAGTGGACTGAGCGGGGGGCGGAGCCTGCGGCGAAAGCACGGTTTGCGAGTTCTCCGCATTCTCTGTCGCACGTTCGTGGAAGGACACGCGTTTATCTCGTGTCGTACCCACTGGTGACCTGAAATATTTTCAATGATATCAGAGATACGATACAAAATCTGAGGCCACAAGAACCATAGTAGCCTAATTAATCTCTGATACTGATATGCCTACGTTTAGGGCTTGTAACAGTCAACATTGATCATTTTAGTTAAATGTCTATATATTAACTTGATGTCGACTAACTGAGGTGGGTGGTGCGGGGAAAGCGCGCGACGCGTAGCCATCACCGCGAAGGAAGAACCTCGCTCGGGAGGCGCGGGCGGCACCACTTCGCTACTGTTGGCGTTAGAACTGCTCACGTTGAGGCTCGTGCTCATGCTAACACTAGTTGACATCGACATATTGGACACGTTCGTGGATAGCTCCGTTATTCGACTTTCTTCGCTGGTACTCTGGAAGTTATTAAAATGGAGAAACTTAATAGTTGAACGTTTTGCCTTAACGACCAATCACGCGTAAAATAATTTGTCATCATTCAATTTGCATTTATTAAAATAAATAAGATAATAGAAAGGAACTATAAATAATTACACAATATTACGGCACAAAATATTCTGGCAATATTTCGGTTTTATATATATGTACAATAGGGATCAAATAAAACCTATAGCGCTGATATTAACTAATGAGACAGAAAATAATTTCTGCATATCAAACGTAAACTGCCAAGATCTTTGCCGTCGTCTGTATTATTCATTTTAAAAAGTATATTTATACATACAATATGAGGTTGATATCCATTAACCATTTCAGTTCGGGTATTGGTCTTTAGTATTGACTTGGGCGGCTGTGGGTGTGGTTGCGAATGTAACATTTGTGACTGAGGTTGGGTAGCCATGTGAGGTCCGTGGGAAGACCGCAATTCTCTATCGTGTTCTTGTTCTGATGGAGAAGTTTCGTCTTCGGGGCTTCCTTCGCCGTTACCAGCCTCATCCTACGATTTAAAACATACAAAGTCTATACTAAAAATTCACTATGGACAGATGCTTAATTTTACTTATTAGTTATAGAAATTAGGGAAAATAAACAATCAAATCAATTTCTTATTGAAGGTAAAATTAAAAAAAAAGAGTGGTTCAGATCATATCTTACTCGTATTATTATTATTTATCATATATTGAATTATACAAATGTTTAATTGGCAGCATTCAGGGTGTTTACTAGCATAGCGATGGAGGCGACAACCGTTATACCTGTTCCTGTTGCGTGGCACGCCGTTCGAAGTCACGCTCCAACTGCAAAGCACGTAACTGCTGGTTCTGAACCGGCGTTCGCGACGCACCCAGCGACAGTAGTTGAGCTATTGCCGCATCTCTGTAAATTCCAACAAATAAATACTGATAAATAATTCAATTTTTTATAATTTATAGAGTAAGTAAATATCATTTCACCCCTTATTAGCTCGTTGGCGTTTAGATCAGTGGCTCGTCTAGATTGGATCGATATACGAAAAGGTGGAAAGCGAATAAATTGATATTATTAGAATGCAAATGCCTTTTATAATAATATGTAAATTGTTGAATTCCAAATGAGGTTACATATGTATATTTTAAGCCTGTTTTGTTTGAAACAACCAAACGAATTGCGTCATTACTTTATAATAGTATGAATGCTTATCTTACTAAGGGTACGCTGAAATAAAGTTACTTTACCTTCGGGCGCGAGCAGCAGCTCGCCGTGCCTCCGCTTGCCGTTCGCGTTCCTCACGTTGCCACGGGTTGTGCGCTGGCTCCGGGCGACCCCCGGGGCCAGCCCCGCCCGCCGTCCCATAAACAGACACAGCCGGTGGTTCTAATGCACTTGCTACGTAATGCTCTGAAAAACGTATAGTTTAAAGTTTATTACTTATTTCATACATAATAATTGCAAAATTGTACAGTAAATAGCGTTTGTAATTTGTTATATTGTATTCCATACATAAAGAATTATCTATCTTATAGAGGCTTTTTATTATGCTACTTCACAAATAAACATATTTAAGGTAACCGTTGTTTTATTAATAGTGAGTTATTGTCGCCTATGCAAATGCTTTTAATACAACCTAGAGTATTTGCAAGCAGACCCTTCGTACGAATCTGAAAAACTATCTTTTTTAATTATTAGTATCAGTGCCTAGTTTCTCAAATCCATTTACGTAAAATATATAGTGTTGTAACCTAACACTATATTTTTATCATAAGGAAGTTAGCAAAAAACAATAAAAGATAGTAATTTAGAATCTCTCTCGATATATAACAATTTCTAATCTAAAACAACGATATCACACATACTATAGTATAATAGATTACTAGATTATATACGAATATTTACCTTCATCAGGCTGTATAGTGCTGGACATGGTATTAGACTGCTGCGAGTGCTGACTCATATCATCCATGTCTACTTCTGATCTCCTTGATCCTTGGGGTTTGGGAGCAACAGGCGGTTGTGATCTATGAGGAGAAGGAGGGCCTGGTTGGTGCCACTCGTAACTGAAAATAATATGTACAAACGCATATTATAGTAACCCAATGAATGAAATAAATTATTCAATTTTATCTTTTAAGAATGTCAATACCTAGATTTAATAAATTTTTGACTTACAATAAAATATTCTATTACAGTATTATATTATTATAAATACTAGCTAACCCAGCAAACGTCGTTTTGCCACAAATATTTAGGGGTTGACTAAATAGGGGTGATATTTTGG
>JAOSYY010000009.1:6882918-6893480 GCA_025727935.1 Hebomoia glaucippe | reverse complement strand
TAACATATTTTTTATAAATTCTCTCTCTTTGTATCCACTTGGTATTACTCCTACACTATGAACTATGACTTTTTCACACTCCTTAGACCACGTATACCAAAAAAGGCTACTCAAATTTATATTTACGTTATACGAACGAAGTAATAAGCACGTCATGTATTAAATAATATGCTAATCTCGTGAAATAACCCTCCGTTCATAAGAAAATCCATCACTAATCGATAAGAAGCGAAAGTCAAATTCAGTAAGCAAAGTTGCAAGTAGGTTAATAACCTTGTCAAATGGAAATTGTGATGGAGACGCTAGAATCTCGTCAGCTGAGTTGAGTTTCGTCTCACGTTCTCGAGCTATGAGTGGAATACATGTCAGCTCGTTCTGCAATTTAACTACCTCTCCGCAGCGCCGTTTGAATCTTCATAAAACACGTTATTCCTACATAACGACGTCGCTACCACTTTATTCTTTGTTTCCATTTATATGAGTGTTATTTTTGGGATTTATCGTTAGACGTTGTATCAAAAGGTACTTAAAACCATACTAAGGCGATATAAATAATTTAACTGACATTACTTATCACAATATGAGACAAACACCTGCTAAATCATTGTCTTAATTACAATACAATTTGCTCAATTATGTGCGATAATTACATTTAATTCGTGGTACGACGATTAAGAATAATGAAAAGTATAACCCAGCGAGTATACAATGTGAATTGACCCAGAAACAATAGCTTGGGGAATTCTGGGAAGGAGAAACGGTCAAAACTTGACGTAACTAACAGCGTAATTTCGGCTCAATATTTCAATCCTTTGAAGTAAATTAATTAGATCACGAAAATAATGTAATAATATAATCCTCTTATCAAAATAATTACGGAACACGTACACAATATTAAAAGACATCCCTAATGACTGTGTAATAATCTGCGATCTACAGAGCCACTTCAAACTCGATTTTGTGGAGAACAATGAGCTTGTACGACATGGATTTACCCTCTTTAAAACACTTGAAGGCAAGGAAATTTGCTTGTTTGGTAACAACGTTTGAAGTTGACAGATTAGAATCTTAAGCTGAACTTGTTACAAATTGTATTTACCTTATTTTCAATATGATTGCTAAATCAAAACTTTCAATGCAGTTAGTACATTGTACTGTGTCACAGTAGAAGTTTCATTGTATAGTAATCTACAGGCTAACACGAAATGCATTAAGATGCTTGGTGATGCTTAAACCACTTGATATTATTATTTTTGTGATATTTTGTCAATCTACAATTTTTTATTTCAAATACTTGGAATTGAATGAAACTTAAGTTTTATTTAATACATTACATATAGCGTTCGTTGTTAATATTATTTACATATTTTAATAAATGCTTCTTTCAGTTCAACAATATCCTTAAAAGCTCAAATTGTTTTTCTATCATTAATCTATCCGCAAATAGAGCATCGCATGGGTGAGGGCAAAATACAATTTCGTCATGCTTGTCGCCGAGCCCGACACATTACCAGCTATTTGTCTTCCTAAGAGCTTTTATCAGGTTATTGGGCCAAGTGCCCGTTCTCCTTGACATTTAGAGAATAAGACTAAAGGACATTAGGTATCGGTACTTTCTAAAACGATTGCAATAAGGATTACAGAAATAACTTTAATAAGGCAAAACCCTGAGATAGACGCAGAATATTTATGCAAAATGTGGTTAAAGATATACGCGAGGTAACAAGTAAATAATGCAAAAAGACTCTTTCGCGGCGCCTGCACGGCAGTCGGCATTCCGTACATATTTTGTTATATTACTTTATGAAAGTTTATTCCACGTTTTGTCACCGCCGACAAAAGATTTGCGGTAAAGATAAAGGTCAGTCTACTCGTAAGCGTAACTTTTATGGACAAAACCATAAAAATGCTCTTTATCGAGGAGAAATAGAACAAGCTTAATCGCGGGACATCAGAAGTAAAATTTTGACCTTTTATTGGCGACTACAAAACGAGGCTTAGAAAGTTTCGTTTAAGATAAGAAAGCGAATGAGTTCATGCGTAATGACTTCCAAACAAGTTTGTGACTTACTGATCTCGGACAGGGGAATATTATTTAACAATCCTAAGATATAATAAACACTATAAACTTTCGCGAAACAAAGCCTTCAAGGCCGTTATTATGCATATCGATTCGGCGAATCAACGGGCATCGAACCGCGAAACGAGTTAAAAATACCAGCACAGGCAAGGGAACCGGCATCAGCGGGCACACCGGTCCAACTACTCTAGTGTCACATGCGTTTGTTTACTATCGGCTTCGATCGCTTCGTTACCGCGAGGGCGGCTGAAGGCGCCGTCGTTACACGACGCGAACTTTTGAAAGTAGTGAGCGAACTTACGACGAATGCCCCAATCCATATCGGATAGAAGTACGGAGCGGGCGGCTCGCGGCGCCGCGGCGAGACGACTGCCGTCCTCCACCCGCGCACTCCTGTTCCACTATTCCTATTGTACGTTAATGCTCCTGGAATATCTAAGCTATAACAGCATATAAGACATCACGTGCGGACCAGGTAATTAACGGCTATTCAATCACTGTTTTTTCCGCATAGATAAAATACGACTTACTTGACAACTTTGGAGCGCATCGGAATTTTGAGCAAAGGTCACTGACCCAGTGTCTATAGGGGTTGTTTTACTATATATAGATATTTTAATATAACCGTATTACTAGGAACGAAATGAAAGATAATTAATCTCCGTCTTAGTGGTTTCTTATTTTCGATTAGGGCGAAATAAAAAATAAAACAAATTATGATATATTTATATACCACTACGCACTGTCTATCATTCGCCTATTAACACGCATGGTTTTTAACAACAATTATTCTTTAATTAACGTTAGGTATTGTTTATAGGAATTATTATTATTCTGTATAGATTCTGCCGGCAGCGATTCTACGCGTCCTCCACCTCTAATTTAAACAAGAAATCAATATTATAATAATGAAATAATTTGTGAGTAATAAAAACCAAGATCCTGAATTTAACTAACGTCATTTGAACTAGAAATACAAAGTCTTATATTGAGACATTAATAAGATTTAGGTTATTATTTAAATCCATTAAGTTAAGTATGAATTATTATTAAGTTTTCAATAATTAACGTATTCAAGTCTTAGAAATATGTAATTAAAAGTGAAAGTTATAAACAAAATACAACTATTTTTCTGTACAACTATAATTCTTTGAAATGCATGAATTACAAAGAAAAAAAATTGTCTAGAATTTTATTTGGTGATACCAAGCTATAGCTTAAGTTAAAGATGTTGTTTTCTAAAACCTATAATAACATCGTTGGTATAATACTACATGTACTATATACATAGAACGCCATACTGTTAGAATATTGTATTTCGGAGGGGTGATAAATCAAAAATAACTTCAGAGATATCGATTACAAATTGATCTTTGTTGTACCTAATAGATTCCAAATTAATTAGACGGAAATAAGCTTTATTTATTTAAAATCTCATGACGCAACATAACTGACCATTATTACATTTACGGGTCTGTAGCCTAGCCGTCGGATAAAGAGCAACCGCGCCGCCATAACACCGGATTCAAATCCCGACCGGAACACAGAAGCATTTAAAAAGATTTGATTTGTGTTCTACCTCGGGTAGGGACGAGAGTCAAAACCACAGGCATTTCGTGTATTAAATGTGGTGGAAAGAACGCCTAATAATTTATAAGTTCCGTCTGGGTCATGTACCAATGCCATAGATGGAAAAGTCCTGTGGGCGTTTGGATTTCAATCTATAAATTTCCGAATACTCGACCTAAAAAATAAATAAAGCTGGCAGCAGAGCATCTCTAAAAATTACAAATGATTTAATATTGGCCTTATGGTTGGCAACGCGTCTTCTAGATCTACTGATCTTGGAGATATTCACGCGGGTCTGGTATTTCTATGTATTGGTGAACTGTATGCTCGTTTGCCTTCCTATCGCTTAAAAAGAAAACCGTGATAGACTGCTATGTTTAATAGTTTCACTTCAGATATGTACGTAAACTGAAAAACCATTTGCATCTGTCGATATTGCTGACTGAAGTATTTAACATTTAAATTGATTTTTACCGCTGGATCATATCAAAACCCTGTACGGACTGACGCGTGTCGGATCAACTTTTGAAACTCGATTATCCAACAATGTAGCGACAATAACGAAGTTTTGATTAGCTTTGGCGGAATATTATTTTTACTTGCGTCATTAATAACATTTTCTAACCGACTTACATTATATCTCGGTCACTGCCTATGCTTATACTTATACTACTAACCGATTGTTTCCGAAAATCATAAACTTGTACGAAAGTCACATTAATTTGAAACATACCAAAATATTCGTTTTTTATTGCATCTATATTTAAAATTATAAAGCTGAAGAGTTTGTTTGTTTGAACGCGCTCAGGAACTGCAGGTCCGATTTGAAAAATTCTATCAGTGGTGGATAGTACATGTATGGAGGAAGGCTATATTATATTTTATATACTAAAAATTTGGGATTATTTATAGAAATAATAAGTTCAAAGCTAGTTTTAAAATACTTATGAAGATAATGTATCTAAGCTATGAAAATTTATACATAAGTTTATTAGTTTTATATATAATAGATTATGAGAATTTAAGTGTAATCGATACATTATACACAAATTATACATTTGGCTATATGCTATTATGAAATTGAAGTAGTCATTAGCTGACGAAACTCGCTTCTGCTCACAAAATACTTTAAATTAAAACAGACCTCAGAGATTTTACGGATAGTGTGAAAAATAGTTGGTATTAAATAATCTTCCATATTTGCATTACCGTAAAAAAAATATATATATATATATATATATATATATATCATGATGGCTACAAACTCTCTCTAACGGTGTATTACAGCTAATAAACCAAAACGGCTGGACTGATTACAACGGACTGCAGAGCTTTAAGCTCATTTTAAATATATAAAATTGTCACAGGATACTCTTACTTTGTAATGTTATTTAGGACTCAAAAGCAATAAATTTTGACGCTCAACCTTGTCGCGCTTAAAAACAATTATTATCCATGTCGTTAGCAAGTTATTAATTAATAGGTAAAAAAATCGCAACGTGGTAAATTTACCCGCCTGCTCATTAACTGGAGAGGCTTTTGATGTTCACTAAGACGCGAACAAGAGGGTGTGAACGAGGCAATCGTGAACGTAGTACATAATTTTAATATACATTTTCATTGAAATTAAAATCAGAACGCACAGGAATAATCATAAAAAAAATACGACCTTCAATTTCTGAAATTTCACTATTTACAAACAATAGCTGCGATATTCGGTTTTATATGAGAATGAGATTCTGATATATAGAAATTAATAAAAATTAACTTGACTCAATGTGATCTTAATAAATGACCTTTTTGTTAAACTTAAAAGTTATATTGAATAAAGGTTTTGTGTACAACAAAGCATGCAAGCATTTATTTATATACTCTCCAGTTGAATAAGTAAAGTTTGAACATTCTTCATAATAGATGCACTGTTGGGACAACTGATAAAAAGAATCCTATTCAGTTTCAATAATTTAATTATTATAATTAAAAACAGTACTCACTGCGATGTGGATGCGTCATGACGATAGCGAGTGGGCACTCATCATCTTCTAAGATGGACTCGGAGTTGTCCGCAGTATCCACCTGATAACAATAAAAGGTTTAATAAAGTTTACGAAAAATAGCGAAAAACTTTCGCAAGTAAACTAACCAGAAAACATTATAACAACAAGCTCAAATAAATACAAGAAATCTGAAAGTCAGTCCCGGAGAAGGAATAGAAGCATGTTTATAAAATCTGAAATTTTTACCTTCTATCGTTTTTGGGATTGGATAATGGATAAACTACTGAAAAGATCACTTCCTCTACTTAATACTCCGAACTAGTATCCTAAAGGCAAAAATGTGTTTATTTGGAATTCTTTCATGCCTACATAACTGAACTGATTGTGGTCAAATTTGGCAAAGAAAACGGAGTCCGGCAGACCAGTGTACCTATACGCAGGGCATAGATAATGTCTTTATAAATTACATGAGAATGTTAAATGTGTAATATCTGTACCTGTACAATGCAGTACTGTAGTGGATCGTGACGTGACAAGCCATATTTCTCCAACATTTCCCTAACGATGCTTGCCGCTGAGTCTCCAACGGACAAAAGTAGCGTTTTGTACGGCACGTCGGGACTTAGTGATGATCCATATATCTTAAGAGTGCCACCTGATCAAAAAACGTTATTAGAAATATTTTGTGAAATGTATAAACAGTCTCTTCTAACTAGAAAAATGCACGTAACATCGCAGTATTTGGAATGACATACCAGTATCCGGGCCGCCATCTTTAGAACGAAATTGCTGTAACTTTCGTTCTAGTTTCTGCTGTCGTCTCCTGCGCATTACAGCCTCGGGGTTGCTGATGCTGCGTGTGAATGAGGTTTCCGGTAATTCTGTACAATAATATAATTTTTAACATAAAAATAATTCATAATAATTTGTATCTTCTGCAGTCTGATGTACATATTTTATTTTTTGTGTTACATTTATGTAATGCTTTATTTATTTAAATACGTAATTTATAATATAACTATGCAATGGTACTAGTTTAAATCTGTTAAAGTCTATTTCATTTAAAGCTATAATCTGCATGTTACTACATATTATATATATATTTAATACAATTTCGCCCACAGAAACTACCATTTAGGTATTACTAAGATTGATAACACAGTATGTTTTGTACAACCAACTGAGATATTTATAGTGTTATTTCTGTACAGTGGTTAAATTATATAATAGAATTTAAATTTACGTAAGCAGTATATGACGCCATCTTTTCAATAAAATATAATTATCTCTTCAACAAAAAGTGGACTTGGCAGAGTCGTATTAATTTACCTGAATACAGCAGGTGTACTAGTTAATGAGTGCAAAAGGGAATACATATTTTTTTTATTTATTATGTACAACAAGTTCAAATGACAGTGACAGTCTAGTATGACGCAATGACGATTATATTAATTTCAATCAATTGATATATGTGGGAAAGGGACAACTGGTACGTTTACAGTTTCGATGTAGGACAAGGCTTGGAGAATACATTCAAACATATAACACCGTCGGCAGTTTTAAATTCTCAATCATTGTATCTTGGCTACAAAACTAATGAGTTATTAAATTATATTTAGGCCGGTAAAGATGGAAAACCTCGCCTTAATTTCATAAATAACACTACCCCAAGACGTCACCCGCGACAACTTTATTTTTTATTTTCACTAGTTTTAAAGCCTCGATGATTATTATAAGTAGCCTAAGTAGTGCAAGCGTTTTGTTTATCGGAATCGGATAAGCAAAACGTTTGGACTAATCGGCTATCGGAACAAATAGACAAAGATTTTTTAAAACGTCTTTGTGTAATAAGTACCGTACTTATGTACATATGCATTAAGAAAAAATATGTTTGTTATGTAACTATGATTTTATAAATTAATTTAAATATACTATATAAGAAAAATAAAATATATTTGAATATGCACCTGTATATAATTTTTCAGCTACTGGGCGGTTTTCATCGTTTGTGTCAGATTTAAGTCTTGATAATTTCTCTTTCTTCTTCAATTCTTTCTTTTCACGTTTCGACAGTTTTCGTTTGAAGTTTTGATCTCCTTTCTCATTTACAGAAGATAATGGCATCTGGAATGGAAATTTATTTTAATTACAAGCAACTAACACCTATTGTCATTTTATGTTATCCTTGAAGATTAAGGGCTTTATGGCCTCGCGGTCGGATTACGCAACTGTCAAGCCAAAGGACCGATTCTAAACTCGATCGGAAGGTATGTTGCAATTTCAACTTGGTTTTTTACCTCGGGTCCTCATTTCTGCCCAATAGTTTTAACCCTATGGAGCTTCTTTTATTTTGCCTTTGATTGCTCTGTACTTAATAGCTTATATATGTCAAATAAATTAGGAAAAATTCGTACCTCGCTGCCCGTAGAACACTTGAGCAAGAAGCGTCCTTCTCTGTCATCAGCGTGCCAGTTAAGCTGCACCAAAAGCGGTTTCTCATGCGGTTCCAGTCTCCTCTCATCATCAGGCCCGTGAGTCTCCCACAACGAGTACGAACCAAGAGACAGCATTCGCATATCTGGACGGAATTTTTCAATTAAAGTTTCTGAAAAAAAAAAAGAAATTTAAGGTTAACTAAAATCAACACAGACCATTTATTTAGAACAACAATTACTCATTGGTATTTTTTAAATCACAAAAGATTTTAGTCTTCTGCAAGTATTACGTACTAACAAGAATTATACAAAAGCTAAGATTAGATTAAACATGATATATGTGCTATACAATACGAGGTTTTATTTTCTAAATAATTAAATTATAACACTGCGTCTGAGAGCAATTTCAAGACTTTGTCTTAAATTAAATGCCATCTATAAAATGGACCCTTTTTACACAACACTATCTAAATTGGCTATATGTACACTTAATTAAATATACTGACAATCGTAACCATTTTATTTTGTCAACTCGAAGACAATGCCTACATCTTGCAAATTAAGTTCTTTATGCCAATTTAACAATACTAACCTATGACATCGCTGACGGTAGCGTCGGATGCAACACGAATACACTTCGTAGCTATCTTTTGTCCTGAATCTTGGAAGTAGAATCGCATAACACCATGAAATTCCAAGTTCTGCAAACATTCATTTGATACGTTTTATCATAAAATATTATGAGTCATTATCGAAATAGGATGGTTAGTGAATCATTCGAAACGGCGACAGCAATCTGGCAATATTGTCTATTTAAACAATGGGAAGGCTAGATGATGAGCCATAATGAACTGACTATGTAATGTTACTTATATATTTTCAAAATTAAATGATAATTCCTAGAAATTGCTATATTACATAGAAAAATAAATTATTATCATTGATAAGGTTGTGAACGAAAAAAGTAGTGAGAACGAAGTACTATACTCCTTGGAAAGCTTTTTGCAGGACCAAGATAAAACTTTTTTTTTTGAAAGGGATAGCCTTAGAAAATCGCTGGACTCGGTGTGTAGAAAAACTCGGAGACAATATAGAAAAAAATTTATTAAGTTATCAATAGTCATTATATTCAATCTCATTCTCACTACTTTTTGATCCCTGCTCGAACAACTTCTCGGTATGAATTTCAAATGTAAACAAGATGCCTACAAATATTTGACAGTATAACTAACGAATCATCCTGTCTCCGTACAGGCAGGCAGATTTATCATTAGATAATATAGATACCTAACTTTTAATTTGGACCGAACTACGCAGTTACTGAATTTCATCATGGTTGATTTAGTTATTTAGTTTTTCCCGGACAAATATTATGACACTAGTGTTATATATAAAGTAAATATATCTATATACCTCATTCGGTTCGCTGAGTTCGAAGAGATCAAGGCGGTTGGCGTTCCACTGTTGGATCATGTTGCGGAGCGCCTCGCGATCCAACATCCGCTTGTCCGCCGCATCCATATTGTCACCGCATCAAGGCACTCTGTAATTTGTACATCATTAATTATATCTTCTGTAGAATATAAAAATGTAGAAAAATATGGAAGAGACAGTTAAGTCGAGACTTCGCTAAGACACCTCACACTTACGTATCTTTTTCAACTAATAATACATTTTTAAATTTGGTATGAGAATATATTAAAGGAAGTAAGACATTATGCATATGGTCAGTGAAATTAATATTCTCGTAATAGTAAGCAATAGAAAGTGGTGTACGGATTTCCTCTATCAGTTATCTATTTACTCTCACTGAGAGCTTGAAAATTGATCATTTAATACTACGCATTTTAGGCTTATGAAATATCTTTAAATAGGTTAATCGACGTAATCATTTTCAGCTGTCGGAGAATCAATAGCAACAATCATAACGTTCCACATTAATAAAATTCTCGAAATATAATTTGATTTATCAAGTCACGGCCAATTGATTAAATTCTATACCCGATTCCGTAGTTTTACTGATAAGTAAAACTATCGATAAAATGATAATTTTATCGGAAAGTATTCAAATAATACCTTGTTAATTAAATAGTTTAGTGTCAACATCTTAATCAATATAATCTAAGAATAATCGTAAGGCTCATTATTCACAATTTGTCCTGATAACTGAGAATAACGAAATATTAGACACGTAGAATCATAGCACCTTTTGTCAATGTTATTACTATGTTGGTATGGATTTTTACAATTTATTCTCGAATATTTAGTCTTAAATAAATCGAAGTAGTAACATAGTATAGGTGATTCAGATCACTAACGATTCTTTTCCGTTCATTGATTGATGTAACATTACATAATACTTGTCTAATGGTCTTGGCTAATACAGAGCAATTGTACAGAAGCACCGATTACTGTGAAAATATTGCATGAATCACTATCATTATGGCAATCTTGATTCATTTATCACACGTACACGACATT
>JAOSYY010000009.1:6859726-6874920 GCA_025727935.1 Hebomoia glaucippe | reverse complement strand
TCTGTTTAGAAGTATTACTTTAAGATATACCGAAAAGTCTGTAAACAGAAAATATTGTCACACTGAGTTACTTTGTTCGATCCGTAGGCGCACTCCACTTAGAAGCAGCGACCTACTGCTTAATTGAATTAAAGAGTTCCCTACGACAATACTCGTCACCCTATTTACTTTGTGCTGCATCACGAACTGTAAAAACGCATTATTAATACGACAAAATATAATCAGGACGAACGGTGAAAACATCCTGTGCTAAGATTATTTATTGTAAGATTCAAACTGACCTACTCACTTACTTATTTAAAGCAGTCTATCAACCGCAGAAAGGAAGTTAGATGTTTACATTTTAGGCAGGTGTAGTTAAGATTATGTGGAGCGTTGCTAAACTCATATAGTATCCTTTTGACAGAGGTTATCTAAGAGTTTATGGGGCAATGCCCGTAAGGTATGTTCATACAGACGCTTCTTTACAGTAGTTGTCGTGAGAAAGTAAAAAGACGCAATCAGCGATAGAGAAAAGCACGTAAGAGGTAAAGACCTCTAGTTTAATGGCGTTCTTAAAAATTCAGGATGCCTAACCGCTCTGATCTGACCTACTTACTTTTGTGCAGTTGTTGATTTGTAAATCGTGATATATTGCAGGATGCTTATCATAAGGCATATGGCTTTATAAGATACTTACTTAAATATAAATGACGATCGTTTGTTTTAAGTTTGACAGGCAACAGTGTAGAAATTATCTACGCCATGCTATCTGAAACAAATTGAGTGATAGGACATTATCATAACGTTTAATGGACAAATTAGAGGTGGCGGGAATAAGGTCATCTGTTTAGTTGCATTTATGGCCGCAATTGATAATTGCCTGCATAATTATATTTACAATATTACTTATATTACGTACCGTATACTTCTATAATGCACACTTATAGAAGTTTAATCGATCGATTATAATATTTAATTCGATTTCAAAATAGGGTGAAACTAATCTCATACAACTATTTATTAGAATTCGATTGTTAATTTTATTTGTTGATTACGGCGGCTAGAAATTAATTTTAAATCATTTTAATTATAAAATCCTTGGTTAATTTTAGGAAGACTATAAATCTCGAAGAAACTCTTTCAGACATAGATAGCTAATACTTATTACATACGTTCGCGCATTTCAGTATCATGTTTATGGATAATTTCACTAAATTCCGACCCGTACTTATATGTTAATGTGAACTCATCCTTCACATTACGGAAATGCTTAAATAACTAGACCTTAATACGTAACTCCGAAGGTAT
This sequence comes from Hebomoia glaucippe, assembly GCA_025727935.1. Classification (NCBI taxonomy): domain Eukaryota; kingdom Metazoa; phylum Arthropoda; class Insecta; order Lepidoptera; family Pieridae; genus Hebomoia; species Hebomoia glaucippe. The sequence goes on along the minus strand of JAOSYY010000009.1, from coordinate 6,873,630 downwards.
GTCTAAAGTGAAATACTTATAAATAAATTCCATATAAAACTTATTAGAATGCAGGACCTAGCACAGAATATAACCTTATAGCGATTCAATACAATAGGGCCCACAGGCCTCACGACAATCGGGCACGTGCCACGATTACGACTTAAAACTGTCGGAACTTTAAGTCCTCATATTAACCACATATATTTTTTTTAAACTTCATTTTTATTTCAATTACACCTATTACATTTCAAACCTTTCATTTTTATAATCCATTGTGTCACATGTGTGTGTCTATCTGTCTGTGTGTGTCTATCTGTCTGTGTGTGTCTAGTTCATACTCAATTTCAACAATATAACTAAAGATGTAATTAATTTATTGATGTGAAGACATAGAAGAATAAGTATATTAGCTTTTTTAATATGAATTTTCACTATTAATGATTAATTTCCATCTTTTTACATGTATATGTATGTCATTAAATTTAGTAAAGACTTGATTAAATAGTTCAGAAATTAATCTTTTGTTTTGTTCACATCATTTTGAATTTCAATAGAATCTACAAAATATATTAATTTTGTATACATGTAGTGTATTAAAATCAGCATTAGCAATTTTAATAGCAAATTAATGAAAAATACATAAAATTCATGTTAATTAATAAAAATTATCTTGACAGAGATATAATGAATACTATATTTATGCCTATACATTATGAATATCTTATCTATATATTAAAATAACAAATCACACCTTTTCCTGTAAGAAATGGCAGAGAGAGAGAGAGACTTTCCGCCAATTACTTTCCTGACATACTCACTTCATATTCTCCACTTCCATGGAATCAGAACAACAAATTCTTACTAAAATATTTAAATATTTTTTTTAATAATTGAGAAGTCTGAAACTAACTTTATGCAACATTTATTTAACATTTTTACATTCTTTGTCATTCCATAATAAAATCCCCATAGCTTATCTGTCACAGAAGCTGCTTTCAAACTTATATCCTCATTCCAAATCTTGTCCCATATTGTGATCCCACAGATCCATGTTAATATTCTCATCTCAGTCACACATAACTTTTTCATCTTTCACCATTGTTACACACAGATATATATATATATATATATATATATATATATATATATATATATATAACAATCAATCTTATAATAATCTTATAAATTTTCCTCTTAAACTTATGGGAAATTTTTAGATTCCAAATAATCCAAAAGGCTTTTTGTGATTTCATCTATTTTGCATTTAAAATAACTGATGTTCTATTTTAGATAATGGAGTCAAAAATCTCAGACTGAGTAGTCACCAGACCAATAAGCTACACCACCTATAAAGTTAAGTAGCAAGAGGATGGTGAAAGATTTTGTTTTGTAAAAAATTGTAAATTTGTTTAAAAACAAAGGAAAGATAAGGATTACATAGACAAAATTAGCAATATAAAATAGCCTCATAAAGCCAGAATCTATTCAGTCTACAACCCTTATTTCTTAAGAGATAACTGGGAGGTTAAAATAACTTTATTGTTCTTGAACTTCTAAACTTATTAGCCTAATTTCAACATTGTGGGTCACACAGACATTTAGACCATCCCGACACCTCTACAACTTAGAAGTATTGTTAGCCAGAATGCACTCACTACTTAAATACCTATAAATTTAAAACACACCTAGAATTGTTTATCTGTCATATTGATAATGGATATGAATCATAACTTTGGCATTGTAATTACTATTAAAATAAAAAATTTCAATACAAATATATTTTGGTCGCTTTTAATAAAAATGAATAGTTTAACCAACCAGAATACAGAAACGAGACTAAATCGTCATCATCCTATTTCAATTCCTATCCATAGTACAAATTACTTCTACAATCAGAGTATTACTGTCAATGAAAAGACTAATAAAATCTTTACTAACCTTTAAAAGTAATCACCACTTCATAAACTTTCACCAGTAAACTTTTCTTTGCTCATTATAACAAAAAACATAGGTACACTTGAAAAACTTGTAACTTGTCCAACTTTTCAAACTTTCGGAAGGCACTTAGGACGTAACACTAAAGTTCACAAAATATTATAAGTAAATAGCAAGCAAAAGAGCATTGCATATTTTATTGTAAATACCAATAGTTTTACAACGATAAAATACTATTTTAAAGCTATATGTGAAAACACTAAAGAAAACGTTACGGTATCATCGCAACCAGCACAACACACGCGCGTTCGTCGCATGAAACACGTTAATGACGTTTCACGTTTGTGACTAGGGATGGCCGCGTCCTACAAATATATGGTTTATACCGTAACAGTAGTAACTGTGAGAACTTTGAAATTTTCTATTTTTTTAGGGAATACAAATTAAGAACAAATAATATCAAGTTATAAGTGCTAATAATATTGTGTTGATGTATATAACTTATGGATTATAAAAATGAAGACAAATACGAAATTATTATGTATATTTTTAAATTTTAGGTAACGTATTATGTTTAAATTTAAAGTAACTTGAATCAAGCTATCTTTAAATTTAAAGTAACTAATTCATTTTAGATCGTATTGATTATTATTATCTATATTAAAAAAACACTTAAAGCTCTACCGTAAGAAATCTACAGCAAGTAAAGTCTACCATTTAAACTAATTCATGAACCTACTGATTATTTTAATACCCTTTGTAATCTTGCGATGATATCATTTCTATACACATCACTAGATATAAGTGACGCATTTAGAAGTGTTGCCACAATCGTTTGGTACGAAACATTGCTGTAGTCGATATTTGTAAATCTGAAAATTCGATCAAAGTATTTATTTAAGGTAAATAAACGAACTTTATATGTATACTATAAAATTATGATATACTTTATTAATTTAAAGTATCAATGAGATATGTAAATATGCGATGTCAGTCATAATTAATTTTTTTTAATACGTTTAGTAGTTGATGATATCATTGATACAGACTACATAGTGTTGTAGAATATTATAACAATAGTAAATTTAGGGTAAGGGTAGTTAGTTAGTCGATGACCTTTTATTAAAAGCACAATGAACATTATCAATTCGAATTGACGAGGAGGTTACTGTATTACATGAATATAAAAAAAATATATATTTATATAAATACTAAATAAGTATGCAACGAACCTGTTGTAGCCCTAAAGCGCTTTACGCACCACATAGATTAACATAGAATATTTTAACAAACAACGCTTCACATAACCAAGCATTTCGAAATATAACGCTTTCGCCGTAAACGTGTAATGAAAGCCAACTCAATTTTATTAAAAAGTTTATACTTTCTTTATAACTTATCTAAATTAGTCAGAACAATTTTTATACTGAAATAATAGAAATCGAACAATTTAAAAGAGTTTTTTAATTTTATTGTTTTTAAATTTTGTCTCACTTCAGATTGCATATAAAACCTCTTACCTCTTAGTTGTTATCTGTGCGTTAAGACTTGTCAAAGTCAATAACCAAATAGATGTAATATTATATTCAAAATTTTAATTTGTGTAATTTTTTTGGTACATAATTACTGATCTCCAACATAAGTTAGGATATTTTGAAGTAAATAATAACTTAAGTAGAGGTAACTTTAAAATAAACGTTTTGTTGAAAATTTTGAATGTCTTTTGGAAATATCACCTAGAAAAGTAGAAAATAAGCATTTTTATATATTTCTATTGTCTTATGCTAAAATAGTAAATTTTTTATACTCATCGTAAATAAAAATATATAATAACCCAATTAGTTGCTAATGAGATAACAGGATATTCTGATTAGATTTGCTTTCCATTTACTTAGTTACATATTCTTAGTATATCACATAACATGCAAGGAGATAAATCAATTTTGCCAAAGATCAATAACAAACTTGTTTTCATATTACTAAGTTAGTTACTAACATCCTTGGTATAGGTTTAATGTGGAATTATTTATTTGAAGTGGAGACATTCAGTCTTCAAGATTTAAATAGTCTACTTTGATCTATATTTATTTTAAAATAAAGAAAGATTAAATTAGAAAGAAAATATTTATTATAGAAAATAATACTTGACATTCGGGTCAAACAAATAAATCTAAAAGATTGTATTATTCGATATCTTAAAATACAAATCAAGAGATTACAAAATACCTAATATTATTAATAAGAATAAATCTACAAAAAAATGATCTTACAAATAAAATCTTAGACTTGTACGTTCTAGGGAGAGCTAGATCTGACAAATTTTATTCATGTAAAAATGTTTTAAATTTTTAATAAATGCTATCGTCAAAATACTTAGAAATGAAGTCATTAAATCTCTTTAATTACAAAATATTCAATTTTACATGAATAAAATTATGTTAAATTCTCAGTGGAGATTTTTTTGTACTGTCAAGATAACCCCATTTTATTGCAATGGTATAATGACACTTTCTGCAATGTAAATATTTAACAAATTGTTATCCAGGCAGAGTGAGTTATCCATGACAAACAAATTACACTAAAGTGATGTTAGACTCAAAATGCTTTACTGGTCTGAGCCTTCATCTTCCTCTTCTTCATCTTGTTCTTCATCATATGAAGAAGTATCTTTCTTAGGTGGAGGTGCATCTTTACGTGGCCTGCCTCTAGCTCTACCTTCTCCAGATGCAGTCTTGAAAAATAAAGTTAAGGTTTAATTCTAATTGCTTAAGTAAAATTGTACGCATAAACTATAAGTAATACAGAAACATCTTAATTTACCTTAGCTCTAGGTGCAGATGCTTTCTTTTTAGAACCTTTAGGCCTGCCTCGACCCCTTTTGACAGCTGGTGCCTGTTCTTCGTCTGAAGAATTCTTTGATTCTTTTACTTTAGCTGGTGCAGCTGGCCTACCCCTCTTCTTTGTATCTGCTTTTGCTTCCTAAATAATAAAGAAAATAAGTGATCATCAATTATACATTCAAAGTTAAAACTATTATCAATTTCCAAGTACTTATTATCAATTACCATTTCTAATATAACAGTAATAACAAAGTATAATTTTTTCTTTAAACTGTATGCGAGCCTCTTCAAGTCAACACTTCATTTACAGAATGTTTATTTCATATATTACAACTTATAAGTAGAAAATATTGGTATTTTGAATAATACATATTTTCAGTAGACATTCTATTCTTATATGTCTGTATGTATATGTTATAGCAGATTATAATAGAAGGCTAAGCACCTTATTCTAAGAAGAAAACTTACAGATTGTGTTCCATTAGCTTTTGGCCGACCTCTCCCTTTCTTCTCAACAGCGGTTGAACCATCATCAGACATTTTATGTATTTAGTTTTATCTAAAGATGAACTGAAACAAGAAAAATATAGAACTAGAATAATTCATAAGAAACTGTATAATAATAATTATAAAAAAAATTATATTACAAAAATAAATAAATTAGAAATATGATGTATCTATCTGAGATTTTTTCACAAAAGAATGAAGAGCTGCATCGTAAGAAAAAAGAATTGCAAATAAAAGTGGATTTTTATTTAGATCACATTTAAATATTATTTGTAGATAACTAGACTAGTAAACAATACATTGATAAACATTAAAAAAGATTGAAAGCTGTACATAAAACGTGACGTGTTCATTGTATCACATCACATTAACACAAACAAAATGAATTGATACCGAACCGACGCTACTTAGGCCTAAGACATAAACGATTGAGTTAAAAAACGTTATGCGCTATGTAGCAGCTATTTATAATTGAACAAAAACTATATTTTAATTACACTATGTATCTTTGGAAATTACTTTTAATTTACGAATTAAAATAAAAGAATTAGAATAGTGAATGATTTGAAAAAGACAAAATACAGTAAGCGTCAATTTTAATGGAGTCTGCCATTTAGTTTATAGAGCATTTAACTGTTATAGACATATTTTAAATATAATATTACGTATTTTAAAACAATTTTAGTGATAAAGTATAGTTGTAGAAAATTTTTAATCATTAAAAAATAATAAATTTCTCACCGAATTTATTGTTTACAGCAAACAGTATCGAATTCGCTAAAAAGATTATGGCGGGATGGGATCGCTTGGCCGGCGTCGGTATAGAGGTCGCTTCTGTCACACTCAGTGCTGCCATTATGGAAAATTGAAATCTAAAATTAACAGCTTATTAGCCTTAGCTTACCGAGATGGAATATTTTTCTACATAGTTTTTGCCCCGGTAGTAACTAATTATGAAGTGTTGTAAAATTATCTATACAATTAACGTAAACATTTAAGTGGATTCTGTTTTGGGTTTATGTCTTCTATGAATGTGTGACAGTCGACTATTATCCTATACTATTTTTAAAACAGTAAACATATATCGTCTTTGCATAATTTCTAGAAATTTTGAGAATCAATAGATTAGATGTAATCTATGTTCTGTATTTCTCAGATAAGATTTTTAAATTGATAATTTACAGAGTACCAGGTTCTTCATTCAAGGACAGTAGTTACCTGGGAAAGGTAAAAGTTGTTAAACCTAATTTGGTTATGATCAAGTTATCTCAGAGTAGAATTATGAAGGCTCCAGTGGAACCAAATAAAGAAGATTGTTGTAATAATGGATGTAACCCTTGTATATTTGATGTCTATGAGAAACAATTAAAACTTTATGAAAAATATAAAAAGAGTAATGATGAGAGTTTAATTGAAAATTTTAATGGTATATTACAATATGAGTATACAACATTTGTTGTAACTGAAACAATTAATTTATGTCACTTACATAAAATAATAAAATTCAAAAGAAGTGTAGTTGGTCCCAAAGTGTGGTGGAAACCAGGTCAACATTTTTTTATTCTATATAAATCAAATGATAAGAAAGCTTCACGTGCATATACACCTATAAAACTAAACAACCATGGTCAAGATGATTTTGAATTCTCCATCATTGTGAAAGAATATTGTGATGGTTTAGTTTCAAATTATTTATCCCATTTAGGAAAAGGAGATGTTACATTGTGGAGAGGTCCATATGGTGATTACACTATAACACCTAACAAATTCAAGTACATTGTTTTTATAGCTCAAGGAACTGGTATTATACCTTTTATGTCTATAATAGACAAAATTCTCAATAATGAAGATGATATGACTAAAATATTGTTGTACTACTGTGGTCAATCAACGGAAACAATTTTATTTCGAGAAGAATTATATAATTATAATAAATTTTGGAATTTTTCATATAGAATATACTTAAGTTTTAATTGTGATAATGTAGACTTTAAATATGAAGAGCCAATCCATAAAAGAAAGTTTAAATTTGAAGATGTAGAATTATTTCAACCTATATTGACTAATCAATATTTACTTTGTGGATCAAATGACTTCATGAAGAATTATAAGTCGTCTCTTATATCACATGATGTTCCTTTAGAAAACATTATAATATTTTAAATACAATGAGCATTTTATATTTTCGATTTGCTTTTGGATTGTAATTCTAATTCATCAGTTAAAAGAACAGTAAAGTATAATGGTTAGTAAGTTCTAACATCTAATTATTCAATAACAAAAAGGACAGTGTGCCCATTAAGTATATCAGTCAAATATTATTTTTAAAAAGAACCTGATGCGTTATTGTAAGAAACGGAACTTTACAATTGTAACATATTTTTCAGGTCCGTTATCACTGATTAGATAATCAGATCATATTTCGATTACAATTTGTTTTAAAGAACGTTCCCTAATCCCTATCTTGCTGAGATACTAAATAATTGAATTATTGAAGATGTTTCTAGTCATGCGTTAGTAGTGTCAAAAATGAAAATTGGCGCGTTTATGTGTCAACATTGAAAACAAGCGAACAGATTTTTAACAGACTAGCTAATGACAGAAAATCTACGCAAACTAGGTTCCTCTACCGTATAAATGTATTACCATTATTAATAAGAACTAGCAGCACTCCGCGGTATTACTCGCTTTGGTTTGATACACCCATGATAATAACATGGTATTGTTTTATCCGCCTTGATTTAATATATAACCCGACAGACGTCCCATCTTAACTTGCAATTTTGAAATTGAATTAGCCCTCATTTATTTGAAATTAAAATGATCCCCAACTTTTCTTTGACATTATTATGTTCTTAATTTTTTTTTATGATATGAGAACCTTCTTCTGGTAATAGTAAATACTAAAAAAACAACTAGCGAAATCGTTTCATCGGTTGACGCGTGATGCGATGACCAAGGGATATAGGGATTAATCTTGTCACAATATGAGACAAGATTAAGTACTTATTACAAATTATAATCGTTGTTTAACCTTTTCAGATTTTTATCAAATCAAATACTTTTCATATATAGTATTCAATTACGTAATATAGCTTGAAATATGAAAATATTATTAATATAACAATGTTATCACTTAAGCTATTTTTTTAACTAGCAATGAGCTCATCAGCAAAATGCCTCGTAGCCGACACCTTTGTAAATACGACTCCGTTTTGTCGATAATTAAAAAAGATTTTATGGATTTTTTCGCGCCGGCGCGAATCGTCTGTGCACTGTGTGCATCCGCTCGCCGTTATTTTATTTCTAGTTGCAATAGAAATTTATTAAAAATGTTTGTACATTTTTGTGGGTTAATATTATATTGAGAAAGAAGCACGTCAAATGATTAAAAATATATGAAATTTATCATAAGTGTGGTTTGTGACTGTCAGTTTAATATTCTCAAGAATATAGTTGTGATTAAATTATAAAAATGGGGTCCATCGTTCTTAAAAGTTTGTCTATCCTCTTGGGTATATTTTTTATATTCATGGGTGTTACAAAAATAACTCCATTTATTTCCAAAGAATTGCATAAGGAACTGGTAAGGACATTTTATTTCTTTTTCAAACAACATAAATGTATAGGTCATTCATTACATTTTTGTTACGAAGCGATGTTCCTCGCTATTTTGGTATTTGGCCTGCCGCCTAATAACACGGAGGAGCTGTCTGGTGACAGACCAGTTGAAGTCGCCGTATTATAAAATATTTATTGTTAATCTTCGTTTAATTTTGTAAACGAACGCCTTGACATTATACTATACTAAAAAGCCAAACGTATAAAACGTTTAACGTTTTAAATACCTCGGTCACTATTAACCCATTTTAATCATGATACGTATAAGCAACATAATAAGAATATCTGCTTATCTTTCTAAAAGGTAGAAACATATAGAAGCGCTTTTTTACTACTAGTTATGCTTAGTTCAAGTCCTAGCACATTACTTCTTAAACAATTGGGTATTGTTAAAAAGCATTCATACTGACAGATCGATATATCATATCGTACTACACTATATAAGAAATAAGCACATATATAGAATTATTAAATTATTTTCTATTAATATTAAGAATTCCAAAAAATTACATTTGTGTACATTTCTTTTCATTTTTCGTAGAGTATTCATACTTGACTTTTTATTTGTGTTCAGTTCCAAAAAAAGATATACTTATTCCCTATTTTGACATTTTCAGCGAAAGGAGTATGTAAGATATGCTAAAGTATTTCCATTGGCTGAAATGTTAGATTTCAAGGTACCTTCAAAATGGTATAGACGAACAATAGGAGGATGCGAAATCCTTTTCGGATTGGCTTTAGCTCTCATACCCCATCGTAAGTTTGACATCAATATTATATTGTTTGTAGAACTAATTTTTATAGTATCGTATTAATCTTTACATTACGCTATGTACGTAAACTGGTACATCTAATTAATGTAATAGAACTTATTGTAACAGTTTAGTTTCAATAATATAGAATATGAATCATTCAGTAGCCTATTTATTATTAGTGAATTGTAAAACTAAACACGTTAATCCTCAAAAATCGCAATTAAAACCATGTCTCGATTTAGTATTTCTTTTAAAATATAATTAGTGTTTACAATTCAAAATTTGTAAACACAAATTAACATAATACTTGAAATATTACAATTTATATATAATTAAATACATTGAAGTATAGTTCGCTACTGTTTTATTAACTCAAAGTGCAGTCTAGTACAAAAACCATTACCAGCATCTAGTAAAACTACTCTTGATTCTTCATAAATTTTAACAATAAGACATTTTTGTTTGTTTAGGAACAGTTTCTCTGTGACTTTAAGGGTTCTCACTAAAAATAATAGTAATCATAAAATCATTTTACAGAGAGGATAAAAAATGCAGCAAACATTGGCTTGATCCTATTGATGATGCTTGCGACATATTCGCACATAGCCATTAGCGATCCGTTCGACCGTTGCGCGCCTACTATCGTTTTCTTCTTTATGTTGTGCGGCCGACTCGTTGTATGGTAACGTATAAACTTCCTTAAATAATTTTTCAATGCATATTTCGAAACCTGATAATTAATTTTGTAAATGCATAGATTGTGGGGTGGGGCACCTCGAAAAATATTAACTATTTAATAAGTACTTGTACCTATCTCGTCTAAAAGTTAAATGTGGGAGATATTTAAAGAAACAAATTTGTTATCTTTTAATAATCCCGGAGTCGGTGGCATAGTAAGCCACTGAAGTAAATACAAAGCGTAAGAAAAACTAAAACATTGCTACCATTTTTTAGCAACTGAAAGTCGATAAATATGGAACTAGTTATTAAAAAAAATATATTCTGATGAACATTATTAGTTTTGTGTTACACCTATGTAGGTAACTATGTAGTTATAATTGTAAGCGACGCTATATCAGTCTCTTAAAAAATAAAAATGATAAAATTGCGCATTTTTAAATTTTAATAAAGTTATTAGAGTCAGTCTAATTCCATGCGCAATGTGTAACCTCCAAACGTGTGATATAATAAAATAGCAGAGATCCGTCCGTGGGCGCTCTTTCATGTTCAAATTCTTGACGTCATTGCGTATCGGTATATGTATATACATATAAAACGCAGCTAAAATTGACTTAGCACTAAAAGACTGGCATTTAAAACCACATTACTCCAGAATAACATCTTTGTCCAAACAAATTTACTAGCCAACATATACCTAAATCTAATCATACCCGTTCCTTTCTCAATGACCACTTAAAATTTTATCTTTAGATAGTAAATATACATCAATGAAATACTATTTTTAAATTATGCGCTAATATCTAGTGTATGTTTAAAGTGATAATCTTGCACCTTGACCAATTTTTTACATGATATAAACATGAGTTAGTGAATAAAATTAGTTTCATTACACCGGCGGCGTCGGTCTGGCTTGCGGCCAGGGAATCTGCAATGAGGAATCGCCTGTCGTGAAAATAATGGGTTGAAAATCGAGATAAATGTATGATCAATTTAGATTTTTGATTTGTTTAGGGGTGATCTGTATTCAATGCTATGTTCCTGTTTATGATCTATTTTAGTACTTAGAGATTATTTTTTTCAATGTATTTATACTACTACTTATACATAATACTTACGATTAGTTGGGTCGTATACTCGGTTGACCCTTAAAATTTAAATAATAGCCTGAGTATATTCACCATAAGACATCAATTAATGAATATTGTATTACGCGAATGTAACACATTTAAATAATTACAAACACAATTTATTGTATAATCTTGTAAGTATTTACACGGTTATTGTAGAATTCCGAGTAAAATTGTGTAAATTTTTCATTATATGCTCAATATTACCTTAAATTGATTTACAAATCGTTTCAATTATTCAATTTATTTAATATCTTTGGACATCTATTTAAAGATTTATTAAATATTATGTCCCTCCTTTGAGTTTTATATTGATTTAATTTGAACGAACAATATAGAACTATCCGTCAGCAACTGTATTTAACTTAGGTACCTAAGTATCGATTTCAATTTGGAAATAAATTCGAAGTAAATCAAACATTCAATTCCCAGGCTCAATAGAATAGCTCCAAATATAAATAGAATGTAATTATTCCGTCTACAAGAACAACAAATTTAACTGTCTGGTCGCGGGCCCACAAATTTCAGTCATTTAATTAATTCAGGCATGTAAAAACAAATAATTTCCGTGTTTATCGTACTATGGTCTGGTCGTGTTATTGTAATTACAATAAATATAAAACATCACGATCTTCAGTACTACTTATTTTCCATATCTCTCAAGAATTGATCTGTCCAAATTATTGGAATCTTTACATGATGTTGGTGAAGGGAAAACTTTAAATCTCTTTTTAAGAATATTGCTACGGCGAGTATAACATTTGGGATAGTCAAAGTTATTACCAAAAATCTTGTCTAATGTAACAACACTTGACCGAATTTTAAGGTACTGAACGTTTCCCAATAGTATGTTGCTAACAATAATATAAGGAATGTTTTAAAAGGTGGAAAGAACAGTGCAATAGTTCCCGGGCAAAACCTTTTTCCCAACAAAATAATCATTGTGTTTATTGATTTAGGTTCTTATCATGTTCCACCGTGTCATATAGAAGCCTCTTAAATCAGCAAATTCTTGTTTTCTGGTGTATGTATATAAATAACTCTGATCTATACTAAATATTATAAATCTGAAGAGTTTGTTTGTTTGAACGTACTAATCGTACTAATCTCAGGAACCGCTGGTCCGGTTTAATAATTCTTTCAGAGTTGCATAGTACATTTATCGAGGAAGGCTAAAGGCTATATGATATTTTCAAAAAAAAAAATAGGTATCTTTACTAAAAATCTAATAATGTAACCCAAGGTGTAAACATCGAAATGAACGCGAACGAAGCCGTCTACGGGAGCTAATAAAACATATATGACAACTTATAATAGAAATTTCAAATTATCTAAATTTACAGGTATCAAACACATCGTCGTGAGATGTTGGAAAAGTTAGCCGCTGCGCAAAACGGAAACGGTTTAAAGAGAGATTGATATTATTATTATTATATTGTTGAATATATGTAATTTTATCCTTCTATTCTTTCAATATTCGTTCACGATTATGATCCATTTTGCACACCCGAGATGAGTTTTGATTTTATCGTAATTAATTATTAGGTCGTTTCCGCTTTTTGCAATTTGTCGTTTATAGACGGAGTGTTTTGGGTACGCACTGTGATTTTGATCTAGTCAGTTTATATCTCTGCCATTATTGTTTAAATATTTAAGTATTTTGCAAGTATATGATATAAATAAGGTACTTACGATTACGTTGTGTCCAATAAGATACATAGACTTTTAATAGTTGATATATAATAAATGTTCAAAAATATATAATTTGTGTGATGTGACGTGAATGAGATCAATATTAGATCTCTGCAAAAATGGACTATTTGGACGTCACTGAAAATGTGTATCTACTTACTTAAGTAGCATACATTAGACGTACTTACGTCTAATGTATGATTTAAAGATGGTTGATGTAATGATTAGATAATAATTTTTAACCTATAATTCGTTTTAAGGTTTTTATATTTGTACTTATAAAATCCCGAAAGTCAAATATATTTAACATAGTGTAACAGTCAATGGTATTAAGTAATTTATAAAAAAGATAAATATCAAAATGTCATTTTAGAAATAAATATTTACATACTAACGACTGTATTCCAGAACGTGACTCAGTCGCAATGTCAAAACTATAAAAAAATGCTTTGACAAGTCCTATAATTACACTCAAACTCAAGTCACATCTTGGAATACGAATATAAGAATCATATAGCAATAACGCTACAAACAGATAGTCCAACTTTTCTAGTAGTATCTTGCGAGCCTTTCCTGAGAAATTAACAGTACGCGTTTCCTTACGACGGAGTTCGTGCTAGATTCTTCATGATATTACAGCGAACTAAATACTACAATATTTGGACCTGACATAAAAAAAGATTCTCGGGATAGTACGTAATATCGCATACTAATAACAGATCCATTAATAGGTTAAATATTTGTATCAGTGTGTATGTCGTGTA
>JAOSYY010000009.1:6841364-6855771 GCA_025727935.1 Hebomoia glaucippe | reverse complement strand
AGTTATGCACATTGTGTTTCAAGTAATTTTAAAAGTTCTCAGTTTATTATATTCTATTTAGATTCACATTTGACAAATTAAATAAAGTATTACTGATAATTAAGCCTTTGGTATGAGGAAAAATGTCAGAAACAAGAGTACCCATGAGTTGACTTATGGAATGGCATTGATATTATTAGTTGTTTAATTTTTAATGTTATCTTTGTATATCAACTATACAAATTATTTCTGCATGAAGTATCAACACTAATTGTAGAAAAATAATACTTGTTTTTCATTAAATGAAACAAGTATTCATTAAGAAAAACTGAAAGATAGGGTTAAAAAATTCTTATAAATGAATCTCTTACTTTCCATAATTTTGCTCACGATCTTGTTTGTCTGCAAACAAAAACAATTTTAGGGCATAATTCTCTAAATGGGCTTGAGCTACCACCTCATTAGATATAGCATCATTGTCCTTGTTTATCTTTTTTGCTTCTTCAAGCCAATCCATTATAGCTGAAAAGAAATTGAGATAATTTAAATACAATGTTCATATTTAACAAATTATTCACAGCCTTTAAACCTGAAGTATCAAGGCTAGCCATATTGTAAACAAGCTAATTTATAAACTTACCCATCAAAACCTTCGTTTCTTCTGGTGTTTTCTTAGTCGTCAACTTAAGTCCAACTTGCAATGCATGTAGGCGACACCAATATGCGATAATTGGATCTCGAGCGTCATGTTCAGCACCCGTTTTTAGATAATACTGTATAGATTTTAAACTTGGTGGACATTCTGGGATATTTAAAGACATCTTCAAAAGATTAACAACAACACAAATTTGTAAGCTGTTTAACTTATCACAATTTTTGAGATTACAGGAATTAGGATTTTTTTCGCAATTTACTGTTTTATCAAATATAATGGAACTATGATATAATTTTATAATTAAAAAATATTACTCATCAAGATCGAAAGTACTACTAGAATTTTAGACACTGACGTTCAATAAATGACAACAAACATAGGGAAATAACAACACTTTGAAAATATATTTTTTACTAAGCTCACACTTAGGTATTACGTCGAGTATGCGATGACTACCATGAAACTTAGTAGTTAAGTACAAAATACGAACGTTGTAAATTTGTAATTAATCGTAATTTAAATATTTTCACCATTGACATTGATAGCTATGGATAGTAAATTAGTGAATTAATTTGGACTTTGGAAAGCCAAATTTGACATTTTATAATATAGTCTGCACTAACATATTTTATTGCTTATTTGTAACTCATTCAACGTATCAGCACCAGTTAAATATATGTATATATCCATTATTTGATCAGATGAAGCAAATACGAGCTCATTTTGAAAGACATATTTTTCTTCTACAATTTCTGTTCTTTACTTTATATTTATGACAGTGGTACGGTACCTAGTACTACTCGGTATCGATACAATTAGAATCGACTAACAAATATCGATACTTAGTGTCTAGCCCTATATTCCATATTCTTGTGTTAATTTTTGTGACAAAATTTTATTTTTAAAATAAAATTCGAGTGATATTATAATAAGTGATATAATAAAATGCCGTCGAAACAAAGAAAAATTGCAATGATGGGTTACAGATCAGTTGGTAATACGTTTAAGATTAATAATTTCATACAACGTTATCATAAAATTTTTGTTGTGACGTTTTATTTTAATATTTGAAATTCTTTCCTCACAGGGAAGTCATCATTAATTATACAGTTTGTAGAAGGACAATTTGTAGATTCTTACGACCCCACTATAGAAAATAGTAAGTGATCAATTTTGTCTTCAAGAAATATCATTTATATACACATAATCTACGTAATATGGACATAACATTCGATACATTATATATTTTTTGTGCTATTCCTAAATTAATAATTAAAGCATTATTATAATTTATTTAATAATTAGACTAAACAATACAGTGACTTTCCATAACTGGCCCTTAAAATCTTTTGTAGCATTTACAAAATTTATACGGCTTAATTCAACGGAGTATGAAGTTAAGTTAGTGGATACAGCTGGTCAGGACGAATACAGTATATTTCCCCTTCAATACAGTATGGACTTTCATGGCTATGTTTTGGTGTATTCAATTACTTCAAGTAAAAGTTTCCAAATTGTACAAATAATATATGACAAACTATTAGACATGGTTGGAAAAATACAGTAAGTTCTTCTAATTACCTCTTTCTCCTCTAAAACTATGTTTTTAGCATAAAGTTGTTGTTTTCTAGTGTACCCATAGTCTTAGTTGGAAATAAAACTGATCTTCATCTTGAAAGAAAAATCAGTACAGAGGAGGGAAAAAGGTTGGCTGAAAAATGGAATGCTGCTTTTGTAGAAACAAGTGCTAAGAGAAATGAGGTGAATATCATATTCTATAATATTAAAAATAAGTTTTCTACTGATTCATACTATTTAACATCTATATGAAGTATTCATTGGAATCAAAAATAGTTGAAGTTTTAATGTTCTTATCTATGCACACTTATGAATTATTGTAACTTTGCCTTTAATATTGTTTAAATTTCAGTTTAAGATAAATACTTATCACTTAATATTACTTATCTCTCTGTTGTTGTTCACTAAGTAGAGAGAGCAACTCTTAACAGTGATTTTATTTTAGTTGTATCTTCAATTGTTTTTTTATTGTTTTCAGTCTGTAACAGACATGTTCCATGCAATGCTATCAGAAATAGAAAGGTCAGATGGTCACATACCAGAAAAGAGTGGATGTGTTATTTGTTAGTTATAAAACAGTAATATATTAGTGCTGTGAATAAATCTTTGTGCATAGATTGTAATTAACTTATGTTTAGCAAAATATAGTTCATATAATTATAACATTATAGATGTACTATGGCAAGGATTGGCATTAGATTGAACATAGGAAATGGTTATTTCCATTGGCAAATATAATTTTTGTGCCAATGTTGTGGATTATGTGGCGGCTTTTGTGGAGTTCGGCTTTGAATTACTTTATGAAAAATTTATTATAAATGATTTACTCTTACTGTCTACTATAATAATGTAATATTTGAATATCTGTACAGTGCAAATATTATAATATAAATTAAGTTTACTGAAATTTTTGAAGAACAATTTGCCGAGTCTAGTGTTACTAGATGTTTGCCTGAATCTTATTATAGTATGTATCTCAAGGATGAAAATAAGAAAATAGCGGGGAAGAGAATGAGAAGTGAATGTATGGCACAGGAAGTCATTTTGTATGAATGTTGTGTTCATTAATTACTATGAGTAATTTAATTTTAGTTATATTTGTGACAAGGCCAAGGATAGAGGTCAAGTTTTAAGAACCAAAATGTTATATATATATATAAACACACACACATAAATGGAATAATGTTGTATGAAAGTGTTACTATGACACCTGAAATCAACTTGTATCTTTTTCACTATGTAGCAAACCTGATGGGACAAATTATTATTAAAACATTTTGCATGAGAGTGAAATTTATTCTATTTAACCTAACAATGATTTTGATAAGCCCATTTCTCAAATTTGTGTTTAATATGAGAGTTGACATACTGTACACTAGCTTTAGTGAACTAAAATTCAAGGGCGCGTGAAAATTACTCATAACCAATATGGCAGTTTCAAAATGTATATTGGTAATTTTTATATAGTAGAAACAAGAATCCAATTGTTATTTTAAAAAATATATATATATCATTTTACTTGGTCTCTGTAGACTTATAACAACACGTTATACTATTTTGTACATTACAAAGAAACTATATTTTTCAAAATGTGCACATTTTGTAACGTCTTTTATCACAAGAAATTTCAAAAGTAACTTTTGTTATAAGTAATACATTGATATTCATATTATACATTATAAGGCCATGATAATATGTTGAATATTTTAAATATTGTGTCTGTATGTAGCTTTTAAGGTTTTAAATTAGACTAGAGTGTGTAAAAGGGTGTTTGTTCCCTTTCCAAAATATAGTCTATATCTACATATTATAGTATATGCAACAGCACTTAAATATAGTTCACAAAGGCAGAATGTTATTGTAGTTTTTTTGCATTTAGTAAAAGTTAGTTATAATGTGTTTATACTGATTGTAGAAAAATTATGCTTTATAGGTTTTTATAAGATTATATAAGAGGTACGTTTATCATGCTAAAGCTGTAATATTGAATTTTGTTAACGCGAATATTATGTAAATAAAAAAATCTTTTAACTGATATAAATATGATTTTTTCGTTAATTATCGAAATATGTGGTATAACGAGTACGTTATTCTTTGATATTTTTTCATCTAAGCATTCGAGATGTTTTTTGTTTGTTTTTAAAGATTTTCATTATTTACATTTATAAAAATATTTGCGAGTTAGAGAATTTGTCTTATGCCTTCAATTGTTCGCGTCTCTATTACCGAAAAAGTTTTGACAAGTTTATATTTTTTGCTTTTTTATCTTTCATTACTAGAAATCTGTAAGAAGCCTTAGTTCTTTATAGAAATTTAAGACCAATTGTTTACTTCTTTACACGGCTTGCAGAAGAGTTAAAACTTATTTTGTCACTTATATGTATATTTTATGCTGTTTTTGACTTAGATGAGAAATTATACAATAATATAGATTTTATAAAATCAAAATGTGGCTAATAAGAAAATGTATGGCCTATTTAACCTTGTTCACGAAATCTTAGTAAGTGGCTATCGAGTTTTAGTTTCAACTAGATCAGATAATATTATACAACGCGATTTGTTTAATTATTTATGCCTAAACAGTCATTTTAGTAAATGTAATCATGTACATAAACATCTTATACATACGTAGGTATTAATTTGAACGCAACTTAAACAATACGTAAACCAGTCATAGCTGAACTATATTGAATAATTTAAATATAAGAATATAATATCTTATGGTAAATAGTTTTAAAATAACCGTAAAATTAATTGAGACTATAGATATGGTATAACCCTACGTAACGATAATATTTCTCGTACATTGCAGTTTACTCCACAGATAAAGATAACTTTTTACATAAGTTATTATTATATTTTATAAAAGTTATTATAATATCATTTCAGATTAAGCATAAGGTAGCTTATAATTATGTAAATATAAGTTATTTATGGTTTATTGTTGAAATATAGACTGGCACAAATAGAAAAAGTAGATATTCACGATTTCTATTACCCACTTAGCATTATATTTCTCTAAAACTATAATAAGGAAAAAGAGCTCTCGAAGAAATTATGGTGTGGATAGCGGTAAATAATGATTGATGTATACTGTATTTTAACGAGACTTGTTTTAAATAAATACTTTTTGAAACCTAACAGTTTCAGTTCCAATTTGAAATTTCTAATAGGAACCGTGCATATGCATATGCAATATATGGCATCTAATGGCAAGCGCTTTAATCTTCTGAGATCATTCATTCAAGGACTTGTAATTAACTTTGTTACTTACGTAATTCACCTATAGTAAATAAAACTAGTCTGAATTAAGTAATGAAATCCGATTTGAATTATAATTATCAATATACCTAATCATTTTAATGAATTTATTCAATAGCATATGACGGTTCCTTAAATTTTTTCAATAGCAATACGCGTGCAGGTAGTTTTCTTTTAATTTGCATTAACAACGGTATGAAGGTGGGATGCGAATTGTTGAAACACATTGTTTGATATGACTACTTAATTGAATTTAAAAAACAGTTTTCAATAAAAAAATAGATATAAACATCAATTCTTGTTTTATTTATTCTGCACTTTTTACAAGAAATTCTATTTTATGGTATTTCATATCTATTACTATTTGGAGCATATGACCCCAATATATAAGTTAAATATAATAAAAGACAAGTTTATGAATAGCGGTTAGTAAAAGTGCATGCATGGTCTTGGGGTTAGAACTTTAGAGGGACTTCCAACTCCTTAATACGATTGAGAATCTTATGGACGAACGTAAGCAACAAGAAATTGTCTTTAAATAAATTCTCAATACATTTGTTTTGAAGATTTCTGTACATTTACTATACTAATCTATATTATTCGTTTATTTATTCAAAATATTAAAAAGGTTTTTATAGGCAAACAAAATATTTCGATTGAGTAGAAGCGATTGAAACGGTGTGGCACCGTTAGTTGTATGATTAAAACCGTAAGATAAATTTAGACTAGTACTTGCCAATCGAACTTACCGAATTTCTGAACGCGAAAATAAACGTCACTAAAACATGACAAAACTGACATTTTATTGTTGTCAGAATGTCAACAACAACTTTATTGTGAAGATGGCGACGACTGGGGTTGGATTTAGGTGGTTAGATTTATTAGAAAAAGAATTTGATAAAGCATGTGTCGGTTTAGATACTTCTTTGGGTGAGTAGCTAAGGTATTTACTCTTATGCACCAAAGCCATGAGATTTAAATATGAACACTTTTGAAGAAAAACTTTATTGCTTTTATTTTGTAGAAAGGGTTCTTTTATATGTGTTTTTACTAATCGATTATGGTTAAATCATGCTACAAGTATTTGTTTAAGAGTATATTTAGTACCGTAGTGGATAATTCTCCGTTACGTAAAAAATTTGCAGTCTTAGGTCATTGACACTAATCAATAAAAATTATAAGGGTTTCGATGTAAATTTCAGCCGACTTGGAGACGGAAGAACCAGAGGCTGTCTTCTCGGCACGACAGAAAATAGCCACGTTAAGCTCATGTTTTGCCCAGCTTACTCATAAAGCCTTGACTATATTTCAGCACAGTGCTAAGCTTGAGGTAAGTGACTCTACTACTAAAGTAAAACATATTAATCAATACGTAATAAAAATCTAAAAATACAGTAATATCAAGAATGAGAATAAATTCCTAAGAATTTGTTCTATAACAATATTTAACAAATTCATTTTTTCTTATTAGATTTACTAACAATCACTTTCTTTTGAATTGCATTAATAATAATGAACAAGTAAATTTCAAAAGTTTACTTTTATTGTTACAGTGACAATCATTATGTGAAAATTTGAGCTTGCTTTGTAGGTTCTGTTTTTAATATTTTTTACACTGTCCACTCCTTCTTTTCTAATGAAATTGAAGTTATTCAAATGTGTACTTATAGTAAAGGCCACAATGTTAAATAATATTTTAGAGAATTCTTAAACCCGAGTAAAATACTAAGATTTAATAAGTCTTTTAAAGTTCCACAACTATATGGAATAGGTTGATATAAAATTAAATGCTTTTTTCTTAATTTTGGTAATAATTTGCAGGCTGTGATGCCTGCATTTTTACCCACATTAAATGAGAATGATGAGGCTTAAATAAAAGCTTTCTAGCTCCCTCTCTAGAACTGTAAAGATTGGTTCATCTGTGTTAGATATTAGCCTGAACAAATAAATTGACAGCTTCCTTTTAAATGCATTTATTTAGAGTTTAGACACTTTAATTTTATTTATGTATAGATTTTAACTATTAATATGTTCAAATTTTTCCTAAATATGTGTCTCAGTGTTCTCTACAGGATTAAAAAAAAGTCGAGTGTATCTTTTACAATATAATATATATCACAAACTTATAATTATGTGGCAGAATTTTTCCAAATAGGGCCACGGTCATACGGATGTTTGTGTAGATGTCTTCGATGTGGAGGTCGTGTTGGCAAACTTTCTATGTTGGTCTTTGGCTTAGGATTCTCATCTACACTGCTGAGGATCTCCTGATCTTCCTCCATAAAGTTGTCCATATTTTCATCAAAATAGCCCATGTCTTGTTCATCTTCACCCCACTTATAATTTTCTACTGAATCAGTTTCACTCCTGTAAAATATGGAACTTTTTGTTGATTGCCTCAGAAATGTAATTTTTTATTGAAACTGTCTGAAATTGTTATTAAAACGGACTTTAAAGTTATAGTTTACTTAACAATTGTTAAGTTGATAATAGAAATTATTTACTGATTGTAAACACAATGGCAACCATTTAAAAAATAATAATTTCTCGTGTCTTGAGTAAATAGAACGGAATAAGCTACATATGAGTCACAAATACAGATTGTATCCTAAAAAACCATACATAAATTTCATATTTATAAAAAAGTATGTGACAGAATTCTGAGTGATTGGCATTTAACAAAGCTAGTAACATATACAGTAATTTGTTTATATTTTACTGTATGAATTTAAGTTTAAATATACATACTTAATTCCATTTAGTTTTTGTAGTAATCTGTCAGCAGCTGCCGTGACTGTAGATGCGGGTGGTTGTCCACCCGTATCATCGGCGAGAAGGTTTTCTAGCCTCTGAAGTGCTGCATCGGCCCGATTGGTCAGGCCTATGAATTTTTCTGTAAGCTGTTGCAGCTCCTTTTCATTGAAGGCAGAGTGAGATGAGTTTCGGAATACACTTTCCAGTCTCTTACAAGTCGCATCAGTCTGAAAATATGATAAAGAATTGAATTGATTTGCAAAAACAAAATACTTTAGTTTTTTAGTATTTGTTTTTCATAGTTATTTTTTTTTAAACAAATGAGTCTGATGAATAACATGTTTAGTATAGACATATTTAACTACACAACAATATTTACTCATTAATGTTTTGAAATATCATTTAAATATTGAAATGGGAACATATTTCAGTATTTTAATGATATTTTAATTATATTATTATATATCGTATATTATTAGAATTTATTAATAACATTGGAAAGTGGTTTTAAAGTGTACAAATTTATATACTAAAAATGAGGATTTACCTGTGTTGGACGTGAATTAAGTAACTTCATCACTTTGTTGTCGTGATTCCTGACAGTGGTCTGTATATTTTGTAGTTCGTGGAATGTGGAAGCCGTTCTGAAAGTACATTGGTTTAGGTTTGGTAATAATAAAATATAATTACTTAAAATTGATTTCTATTTGTCACAAAATCTATGTGCGAAGTTAAATTAGCTAGTGTATGTAGAACATGAAGCGTTGTGAGGTGACAATATATTTGTTCAAAGATTAGATACGTACTTATTTATTAGTGAATCGATAAGTTTGTCTAACATGTCAGCGACGTGTGTAGGATCGTCGAGTTGCACCCGTTGACAAGAGTCGATAAATCGCTTCTGTTCATTCAATACTGCCTGCATCTGAAACAGCAACCGTTTACTTGATTGACATTATTTCTTTATTTTTCTCTCATATATTTATTTTGTCAGCTACGTTTTTTATAAAATAGATATAAAAAATCGTAAATACAAAAATAAAAATAGTATAAAAAACCTAATCTGCAAAACCATCAGGCAGCGGAGCTTGGCCCAAGCTACCGATGGATATGGCCGCAGAGAAAGAAACCTTCTGACAATACGTGCTGTGTCCAGATTAATGCCTTTATTTATATTAAGGCTTACCAACTAGATACATACAATTAACGAACTACTTAATTACATATATAAAATAATCTATGTAAATGTCTAACTTATAGATAAGCACAACATTACTATAAAAGGAATAAAATGAAAAGCTATATATTTACATAATGAAAATTCAAAAACAATATCTTAATCAATACCCATTATTATTTCTAACTCCACACTATATACGAAAACTAAATAAGATTGTAATGGTTGTAAATAAAGAATCGCATTTTTTTAATAACTATCCTAATTTGCCTATTGCTGATAATTTTAATGATATCTTTGTTTTAATTAGAATCTTTTGCATTATGAGAGTTTATTAACAAATTAACTAAGAAACTTATGTAAAATGTCTAGAATATGAAATATTTAATCGGCCAAAGACATACTAGAGTCGAGTAGCCTGGTCACGACGGATGTCGAAATGTAGGCTATTGATTTTAGTTTCTGTTCAATAGTTATCCTAATATTATTTTAACGTTCTATTAAATTTGAAATATTCTATGTTCCAGTCTCTAAGCATTTTATCGTTTTCGCAATTTAACTTGGTTATCCTAAGGTGACCTTCGTTTTGATAAACGTTTTTTATAATCCAGTATGAATCGTATTAATTTATAGTAAACTAGTGGCCCTACGCGGTTTCACTCGCATAAATTTCAGTGTCAGATGTGAAATGCGTGAATTATAAATAGTCGTTAAATTTCAAATTCTTTCCGTAAAAATCTTCTAGAAATTAGTAGAAATCTTGAAAAAAAAAGATGAATGTAATTGGCAAAATCGCTGTCATGTTTATGACGTGACCAAGGTATATAGGAATTAATTTTAAATGTTACTTGTAATTACAGGTTTAGGCGACACCTTTGACTTTCGGATAATCAATTTTAGTTTTGAATCTGCAGTCGAGTTTTGAACGCAATCTTAGTAGTAAATACAAAAGATGGTGCTAAATTTTTGTGTACTTTTTACAAATACAAGTATAACTGCAAAATAGATGTTTTTAACAATGCGTTCTTTGCCATTTACCCAAACAATTAAAGATATAACTTTAAAAGAATAAAAGCTACCTTAAGGTCAATTTTGTAAGTGTTATCGTTGAGTCGTCTTGAGAAAGCCGCTTCTAAGTCGGCAGAGTTCAAACGAGCGTCTCTTTGTCTTCTTGCCAGTGCTCGCACTCCGTCTGCAAGTTCTCGTCTGGTAACATTCACAAGAGCCATACCGTCTCTCATGAGGGATTCTAGAAGTATGCTACGACGCCACGTGTCTGCATATGCTCCGCTTACCTTAAAAATGATCTGAGATTGTTAATATTCTTTAAAGAGATAAGATACGCTTTACAAAAGGTGTGTGTTATTTAAATTCTTTGGCACGCATTCAGTTTTGAAAAAAGAATCTGAAATATCGCGTAATTTAACTATTTATGTATCTACATCGATTACTTTTTGAGTGTGAAGCAGTTACAAAAAATCATGATGTTATGTTGTGTTACTTGTGGTTGAAAATTATTAAAACTTTGTATATCTTTTGAGATATTTACTCAGTAGTCGTTTCAATTTTAGAAGACCATTCAACTAAGAATAATATGCTATATTCATGTTTTAAAATTGTTGTACATTTCGTGTTATAAAAATAAGTTTTTTTTGTTTACCTTTTCTAGTAAGTGCGAGTGAGAGTTTATTTGATTTGTAAGATTCTGTGCAATTTCAACAAACTTAATTTGGCTTCGCTCAATTTTTTCGGTGCTCTCCTTGATAGAAGCCTGAAATAAAAGCATTCTGTTATGTTTGCGTGTTACCATTTCGTTCATAAATTGTCTTCCAAGAGACATACCTGTACACTTGTTTGTAACATGTGGAGCCTGTGTTCTAATCTTTCCGCCGCTAATTGCGCTCTTTCTAGCCTTAATGATAGCGTCGTTTCCACGCGATCTAAAATTATTGGAAACCTTTAAAGGACTTATCGGAATATGTTTATTTAAGAAGCAATTAAATTTTATCTAACTGCATCCATCCAGTAATTGGTTAAGTGATGGCCCTATTTGTTCAATTGCGAATGATATACGGAACAATATTGCGAAAGTTGTCGTACCTACGGATAGATACTAAAATAGGATATGACACAATAAGATCACAATGACTCATCATTGCATTTGGAAATATTACGTTTGAGCACATATGTACGAGATTCGGGTCAGGACATCAAAAAGTGTCTATAATTGTTTATGTTCGTTTCATTCAATGGCTTTGTACATGTCAATAACTCAAAATCAAGGCTTGTGAAGTTGTAGCTGTCTTAAGGCGGGTCCACATCTGTATGCGTCCATGAGCTGTTTTGTTTACGTGTTAGTACTGTGTTCTTACATTGGTACTATGTGTATACGGCACATGTAAAAGTTACGATATCAAAAAATAGGAAAATGATTGTTAATACCAAGAATTTTATTGTAATTAAATCAAAGGCTTTAGTAATAAATATGTAACGAGTATATAAACTTATTTTCATTTACACAGAAGATAGATGAGAATATATTTGCTAGAAGAGTTTGTTGCGTACACAGGTGTGGAGCTGTCATTAGATGCAATTTCGGTTGATAAACCTCACGGTTGTTTATATTTGTGCTCACCCAGTTTGTCTTGTATTACGTCGAGTCGCCTCGCTTGTTTTACTTGTACTGCACTTATGGTATCCAACGTACGTAACCGCTCGTCAATATTTGCTAATATATTTGTCAGTTCCTGTTAAGAGAGCATCCTAATCAATATTCAATAGTTTATTCTTATTTATAACAATATATAAAACATGAATAGAAAAGCTGGTTACTAGATAAACTAAACAGTGCTAAAGAAAAAATAGCATTTTCGACTAATGAATAACATTGGGTTTCGAAATTATTTTAAGATGTTCATTTGCAAACAAGCGATAGGTTCATATGGATTTTTAAAAAAGGATCATCACGTTTCTAGGGATCTCTATACATATATATAATCAGCATAAATCGCGTGTCTGTACATTTAATTAATTTACCCAAAAAATAATATGATAGACAGCTAGGAGTGGTCGACACAATCGACATAAACGCGAGCGAAGCCGGGGCTAAAAGCTGGTGTATTAATATATTTTTATCAACATGCTTTTATTAAAAGCGTCATTTACTTGTACTTCGGGTTGTATTGGAGGAACTGCGACCACGCCCTAACGCACGAGGAATAGCATCTAGCGATATCGTGAAATGTGCAATAAAAGTTGAATTAAATTACCTTAGATGTGAATGTAATGGGTGCGTACCCCCGTAGTGAGTGCGGCTCGGCCGGCGAAGAGCGCGCCAGGCACAGGCACGCAAGCGCCGCCACAGCCGCACTTAACATCGCCCCAACTAATCATCAATACAGAATAGCTATATCAATACGTACACTGAGTTAAAATTTAAAAAAAAATACTGCTATTTTTATCATTCATTTACAAAAGCAATTGCCTAATAGTAAATAACTAATTTAATAAATGCCGATCGATTTTTTTTTAAATATTAGTTACACACTGTATTAAACCATCGTTTAATGGGTTTGATAACAGTGTTTAATTGTATATTTATATTGCGATTAATTTTATAAAATTATTTTTCCGACCTTTCGCTATTAGGATTACATAGGGCACATTGTAATTTCATCAGATTAAACACAATGTTGTCTCAATTATTCTTTCTGGACTACATCGTGCAAGCCGCAATTGGAATGACGTGTTATTATTGTGGTTATTTTATTTTTCTCAATTGAAGCCTTATAAGCTTTATATCTAGAATGGGACGTTATTATATTTTAAATGTGATTAAAGAACTGAAACTCTATAGATTATGAGCAAAGGTTGTAAATAATTATTAGTTAAAAGAAAAAAATACATAGTCATGCTCTTTTCTGCGAAAAAACCTATAACTATGATGGATGTGTGTAAAAAGACAACGTGTTAATTTGAACCGAATACCGACCTGCCGGTAATTGCCGGTTTCCATTCATATGAATGGCAGGGAAATTTAAAGCTCCATTCATTCCTGTCTCTGCATTGTGTCTTAAATGATTCCTGTTTATAGTACTGTATTATCCTTTGTTCAAAGCTCTTATGTTTAAATTAAGTTTTAAGTTAGTAAAATAAACAAAAAGCTGTTACAGCAGTACTCGTAAACATTTTTATTAGCTTTATAAAGACCACCTTTAAATATAGAGACATTGACAGCACAATCTAGGAGAACTTCTCAAGTTGAAAATACGATTTGTAAGTTCCTCCATTACAAAATGATGAAGAGCTGAACTTTATTAGGTGAATTAATAAATATGTTAATTGTAGCTTATTCTATTACATTTAAAAATTTTGTATAATGGTTTGATTAAAATAACGTTCACGTCTTTATTATGATTGTAAAGGATGAGTAACAGACAAGACTTTATTACTCCGGAAGAAATTGCGTTACTCATGACAAACGTGATACGTATAATTCCTAACGCGTGTGGATTTGCATTGTTTGTTCTTACAGCAGGTGTGCTCTCTCCGTCCTTATTATGTGCATGTATTTGTTTGCATACTTCAACAGTTCGTAGACCTTAAGCTCTATGGTCAATGATAATCTGCATTATTGCTATAAACTGTTGAACAATGCTTTTAGCTTCGAGAGGCTGTAATGTTCTTGATTATATAATAATAAGAGAAATTGATTTTGTACCGCTTTTATTAACTCAAGTTAGATTCAATTGTAGACTTTCAACGAAACTTGTCTTCGCTATCGCAACCTAAACACAATTTAAATGTTGAATGATTAGTGTTGAGTTGTATAGCTATGCATCACAATAATATCTTTGAATCCGGCCTGGGTATTCTTAGATTGTCACCTCGCGCCCACACATGGTTGGGGTCAATCTTTCGTCAGGTCAGCCTGGTCTCATGTGATTGCGCAATTCGTCTTCCATAATACGTCAGTCACGGTCTCTGATTAAATCTTTATATGA
>JAOSYY010000009.1:6824825-6837252 GCA_025727935.1 Hebomoia glaucippe | reverse complement strand
ATAAGGTTCGGTCGAGCCGTTTCGGAGGAGTTCAAGTTCGAACACCGTGACACGAGAATTTTATATATTAGATATGGAAAGTTAATTCAAAAATTTCGATGGTGTAAATATTTTAACCTTCATTTTGATAGCTGCGATGGTTTTCATAATGATAATTGAGCATTTAATATATTATGTTGCGAAAAAGAGTAAATTATAACGTAGCGGATCGCTAGTAAATTAAAAAAAGGTACGCTAATTAATTAGTTCAGCCCGCGGCTGTATCCTGTCATCAGGTCGGCCCTGTCAGGATAAGTGATCGAGGTAAATAGCACGCACTGTGTTGAAAAATGCACTTATTACATATTCTAAATTTACCTCAGTTAGTCAACATGTGCTGTAAATTTTCTGTGTACCATAAACTATGATGATATAAATAAAGATAGCTAGAACTCTCCTAGATCGCTTATCTTGGCTTAGGTCGTGCCACCGACCGTCCTCCTTTTAAATACATTCAATGAATCTCTCCTTAATATTACTTATAAAAAGCTATTTATTCTTAATCAATAATATGCTTTATTGTTACCAAAATATGCTAATATTGGAAAAAAAATTGCTCGCTAATGTACTAGAATCTAGATCAGTATAGCAGACACTGTCGTTTTGAAAATGCTTGTGAAAATTTTGAAGTATGTAAAGACTTTCATTCGTTTAGAACATTAAAATTCATATGACGAAGTTTTATGCTATGTGTATTATATTTTGTATGTAATTTTATTTTTTGCCTAGAGGTTATATGTAAAATAGTAGTGGTATTACTCATGATATATAAATGAAAGTGGGTTAAACGGCCGCGTAGACTGCACGGCGGCAAAAGCTGACTGACGAATGGCCGATAAATAACTAGAAAATATGCGACCTTTTGCTATTAAAATCTATCGATATTATACCTAGCAAAAGATTTAAGTGGGATTTTGGTCGAGTCTTTTACTAGGTACACCATAATTTTTTTACCAACTAATACAAAATATCATATAACATCTCTAAACTATTTATGAAGTGTCATTATCCACCGTCCGTCATACCATCATAAAATGTGTTACATTTTAAAAAAGCTAATTTCCTTTAACGTTAATTCTAAGCTGACGTTTAGTGCATGTCAATAAAACAAAGAATTTTTGGATTATGGAAGGACCAGAAGCTTTTAAAGTTTTTGTCCTGCATGACGATTTTGATGACACTTCCACGATAAGTCACTAATGAAGGTTATATGAGTCATGTCAAAAACGTTGATGTTTTCTCTTAAACTAAGTTTAGTCGTGTAAAAACTAAAAACATTTACTTAAGTCTAAACGTTCCTCTATACAACTAAACGTTCCTTAAAACTAAATGTTCCTCTGTACAATTGTGTAAATATATTTAATATTTTAATATATCTATACTAATATTATAAAGCTGAAGAGTTTGTTTGTTTTAACGCGCTAATCTCCGGAACCGCTTGTACGATTTGAAAAATTCTTTCAATGTTGGATAGTAGATTCATCGGGGAAGGCTATAGGCTATGTTTAAAAAAATTAGGGATCCTTACTAAAAGTCCAATAATGTAACCCAAGGTATAAAAATCGAAATGAAACACGAGCGAAGAAGCTAGTAGTTAATATAATCCAATTACTTCTGTATTTGAGAATAAAATGTTAATGATTATCTAAATTATATTGTATTTATTACCAGTTTTGAGAAATTATCGTCAATTGATCGTGTTGGAAAGTGGTTAATGCTTTAATAGAATTCAATAATATTTAAAATTGCTTTAAATCTCGCCAGAGGCACGAGCCATTATGGAATGCATCAGACAGCTTTACTATTATGTTGTTCACTTTGGTGTACACTAATAACTTGACCGGAAAAAGATGAATAGACATTTAATTTCGTTATCAATGATTTATTTTAGGTGTTCAATACATATAAATTATATATTACACTTATTAGACATACAAAATATATCAAAATATGTCTGTTTAGTTCGACTCATATCATTTTAGCAAGACTTTAACAGTTAATAACTTTTACTTCTTGATTATCGTCATAATGTAGACAAAATTGACGCAGTTAAAACGGGTAAACGGTAGGAGCACCGCTAAAAATTAAATTTGACTGAATATACAAAATGTATTATAGATTCTTCACTATTATTTTCCTAGTATACAAAGCCAAAATGTCACTTAGATGTTATCATTTGTTACGACGAGACAAGACTGATAAACGCATAGAAAGCTCTAGTTATCATTAACAAACAGTTGAATTGCAGCCAGCACCCCGAGTCATACATGCAATTGTGTAATCACGATACTGCATATTTAAGCCGCTATAATCTCGGGTTAAGTGTTAGACAGACTGGGATATGAATAAACATTTTATTGTTCTTTAAATGCGGTTCTGCGTCTCAAATTCCAAACGTTAACGAACGATGTTTTACCTGTGTACGTAAATCAAAAGTTTTTTTAATACGCGCAAAAAGCGTGTGATGTATTTAGTTAAAGTTTATACGGGGAAAAGTGCGGTACTAAAATCAAAGAGAAAAATATATACAACGCACACGCGCGTGTTCTCACATTTTTAAAAAAGAAATTGAATTACGACCGATAAACGACCATGGTTCAAGATCTAATTATTTCTTCTATAATCAAACATAGTAAGGATAATCTTAACGCCTATGTATAATATCTTATAAATATCTGTGTAACGCTTTTGTGTTATTTTATTCTTCTGACTTTGAAGCACCATTTTATTGTGATTTGTGTATGGCCGACTGTTTTGTTTCGCCTTGAGAATTCTCGTTAAACTGGTATTTTATTTATGAATAATACAGGATTATTTTCAATATTTAAATATGTATTCTTACGTACCTTCTTTAACTCTTTTATATTCATTACCCACGAAACTTTGGTGAAGTGTCACCGCGCCCGGTGAGATTGCATTAAAATCGCGAATGATAATAACATAGCAACGTATTCCGGTCACAATCTGTATTTATAAAATATTTAGTTAGGCATTGTGTGGTAATGCTTTTATTCATACCCCGTTTTAAAACCGATGTGATGTCACTGTTTACTTTATTACTAACAAAAATGTTAGCTGAGAAAGGTTCCTGAATCACATTATGCGTGGTATGTTGGTAGTGTGTCGTGCCATAGAGGTCAACTTGAGCCAGGTTCAATGGCTGGAGACTATGTCCTATGTTAGTAAACTGTTAAAAAATATTCCTAAAGATAATGTGAGAAGTGACCCCAAATTTTTTAAGTGCTCGTCTGCTACATGACTAGTTTTGTCTGTTTCATTCAATGCATTGTACGTTCCGGTGGATGCATTCTTTCGGGAATTAGGGACTTGAACATTTCAAACATACGTGTTCTAAAAGCGAGTTTGTTTTATAGCTATGAATGTGTAATTAGTTTCTTATCGTACCGTGCAATCTTAACTTTAAACAAATAAATAATTTATTTTCGTATTTTACTTTGTCTCGTGGCAAACCTGCGTCGCACCTCGTTCCTAAATTTTAAAAAAAGTAAAATGAATTCCACGTAAACTGGCTTTGCGGCGACATCCATTATCTTAATTTAAAAATTAACATGATGCTGCTTAAGGCTCATTTTTTACAGATTCAATGAGCAGTAGTATAGATCACCCAGTGGTGATAATTCAACCATCCTTAAATTATCCAGTTCCTTTTGAAAAAAAAATCATATTTTGAATTCTATAGTTGACCATCGTAGAATTCTGAAATTCTTTACCGTATAAATTTTAACGGCACAAATTTCACACACTACCCTGTTCGCAGTATTCTTAAAAATGTATTCGAAGTTTTCATTACATGCATTCGTATATAAATTATAAGATGCACTAGATTTACGACGTTTTGTTTAAAGTTAATATAGGCCGATGTCTAATATAAACGATTCTTTTTTAATTTTCTATTAGCATGCGTCTCCCCCACGTTTGGTCACGAGTGTTAATCCGATAGATTTCTGAGTACCGAACAAAAAAACAACGATGCATTTATGTCATATGGCTACGGTATTGGCTATCAAGCTTTTGAAAGCTTATTCAGCACGAATATCTGACATAAAAAAAGGATTAAAAGCTGTTTCATTTTCTAATTTATATTACGTGAAGTGTAACGTTTGGATTCAAATGCAAAAACAATCGCAATATATATAATTATAAAATGATTCTCTCTCTATTAGTGTAATAAATTTACTGACAAAATTGTCAATGTTAATTTTGCACAAATTAATGATAGTTTCTTGATTTTTTTAAATTTTGATTGTCATTATTAAATCAATAAAACGTCGTACTAAATGTGTAAAAAATACACGTATCGTATGAAAAATGTTCTTTGTCTCAAATTATATGGCCCACATCGCATCAAATTTCAAATATATAAAAAATCGTGATTATTAGATGCATAGGTTCTGATGGTAAGGCAAAGGTTACGAAATGTGAATTCTGTACTTTCTCTCGCTTCACTGATGTATAGACGTAGGGAGTATGGAGGTTAAGATAACAATGTTACATTTTTACACAAATATTAGCACCCACGATATATATCATATATGGCTTTAAGAGTTTTATGACTGTGTAATAAATAATCTACGAATTATATTTTCTATGAATAAAAAAAACGATTATTGCATTTAATTTTACGCTTTGAATAAATTGAATATTTATTCCAAGGAAGAGTCAATTTAATAGGTGTCTGCTTGTGATAGATGATAATGGCTAATGCAAACCACTACGTCTTGCCGGTTCCGATACTTGTAAAAATAAATCTCTCAACCAACATTTGTCAATCGTAAATCCAACAGCGATTACACCACGCATAGAATATTACTCTTAATTAAAATTAAGTGCTTAACGTTTCATATATTAGGGACAAGCATTCGGATCGTAGCGGCAGCATTTAAACAGTTATTACAAACATTTCACAGATAAGACTTACATTTAGATAGACTATTAATAAAAAATAGTAGTATTTGTCTATGAGGTAGGGAAATAATATTTGAACCTCCGAAGACGTGCCAGGAGCTGTGTTTACGATGAACAAATACAACGCACTTGTGACAGTCGGGAGTCACCATGTGTGTCTACGTTGATATGCATACCTCCTAATTTAATAACAACCCCTGAAGAATGTTTATATTCTTTCAACTAGCGTTTAACAGACACAGTATAATCATTTACTTCATATAATTTCATATCATTCAACGATAAAGGGCTAACCGAAAATATTTATATTTCATACAATTCCAAAACTTTTAACATTGCTATATGATAATATGAATATTAGAGTCGCTAGGTCTAATTAGGTTTTTGGAGAAAATTAAAGGCTAGTAAAGCGTCTCTAAGATCTTTAGTTATCATTATTGTCGCTTGTTAGAAACTATTCTCTAAAAGAAAACTATGTATTTGTTTTCCAATTGTTGGTAAATAATCCTGATTTTAATCTTACCATTGTATCAAGTTGGCATGTATTCTGAAATCAGTTAAGTTATTCCCTTTAAAACATGTTCGGTCCAAGAACAGTATTCGACTGTTTTCTATTACGACTTATCGTTTGATTTAGAACTTAGATCGTTTATGGGAAGTGCAGCTTATTCCCGGCCTGGAGATGTAATTGATTATGGCCGGTTGCCTGCTGGCTAGCTTGCAAATTAATTCCGAGAACAATGCTTATAATTTGAATAGAAAGAGCGTATTGCAATTTAAATGAGAAAATATTTGTCTTATTTTTATATCAGCATTATAAAGATGTTGCTAATGTTTGCAGAGTTCCGCAATTGATTTTCAAGTCCCTACTTTTGTACTCCAATCAATGTTGACTAAGATAAATGTAGGTTACTGTTGCAATGTCTACTATATTGTTGGAAGCCCGTTTATGTGTATACATTGTCATACTTTTATAACTAGCTATGAAGTCAAACTTAAATAGATTAATTTTTAAAAAAGCTTTGATGATGAGTAAAGTCGCTTATCAACAGTACGCTCAAATGATCCCATCTTGATTAAACGCAACGTGGCATTCTCCATAATTCCAAGAACAGGTTTTGCGGGCATAATTTTTGTAGTGACTCATAATATCGTTTGGAAGTATAATTATGCAGGTTCCCTCAATGCTTTTCAAATAAGATAAGATACTGCACATAATTATGTGCGATTATTGAGAGTTTTCTTTAGTGTATCCCTTGACCCAGATGAAATCAACGGACATAGCTATGTCGCGTCAAAATTTCTCAACACCTCTATATTGTTTTTCGAAGTTGCGATTCAAAGTAATGTTAAGAGTTTCTGTTGAAGTTTACGAATGTTTATTTCGTAATAATTGTGTATTTCCGCTCACACCTTACCTATTATTGGGTCAAATTTTGTAAAGACACGAAATCCGCGTTTTTAGCTTTTTAGACTTTTCCATATTTAATAGTTTACCTCTTCATTCTTGAAGTTAGCTTTACAATAAGAATAAGAAGTTTTGCCTTAGCAAGAATCTGTTGTATGTAAACTCATGATTACGATATCTAGACGGGAGCGCTTCGGTAGTTAAGTTCGCAAACCGGTCAATATTATGATTTATACTCTTGGACTCGTTTGTGTGTATTTGCTTTGGTCTTGTGGACTGCCCTAATAATCTTTTAGACAAGTCTGGCATTGAATTGGATGCATTTATTGACTTGCATAAATTATTGCTACTTTATAATTTCGAACACGCGCACAGTAGTTTTGAAGAAATTAACGGCTATAACATATTTGTATTCCCTCCTATATTTTGGCTCGAGTAGGTACATTAAAATCAATCAACAACCTGTTAAAGAAGGTACTTTATTATTAGGTAATAATACCTTATATATATGCAAATTAATTGTTATAGTCGATAATACAAGATTGTTATTTTTCGTTTAATTGCGTCTTATTTCATATTTTAGTGTCATCTAATTCGACTTTTAAAGTAACCTATATGAGCTATATTTTGTTTTCAACTTTATAGATAGGACTATAACCCATTATTATTTTTTATTATGAATGATATTTAGTAACAATTTATTGTTTAATATGACTTTTGGCTTTAACAAAATAAGCAGGACTTGCGTCATATTAAGGTTAATTAATTTGTACAAATATTATAATAAAATATATTGTAACAATTATGCACTTGCATAAATATGAAAATATATTATTATAACAACATATAAACTCATTAAATATAATGAAACTTGAAACATATAAGTTGCGCTATAAAACTAAACTATTACAGGGAATTAGAATAAATTTTACGACATTTAATTATAGGTTTGATATTATTAGAACAATAACATGTTATTTATATTTAATACGTATGATATCACAAAAGGTGTCATTTTCCTACTCATTAGCATAAAGTAATATATTTACTGAAATAATTCTTCCTCGAGAGATTGACACGTCGTGTGAATTTTCGCAAATATTTTAAAAGGTCGACTCTACATTTAATTGAGTAATCATTTTAATCAAATGCATCTGTTTCTCGTAGGTATTTATTTTCGGATCCATACCAATGTGGATCGATTTAATTTACATAATTCTTTCGTAAAGAATTTTAAGAGGCTGCAATATTCGCACAGAATTCAATATCATTATCAAAGCATGCGGTGTCGTGATAAGTTGATAAGGTGAAAAATTATAAAATATGTATTACCAGTTTACGGTTGGTACCGCGGTGCAGGTTCCTGTAGGTAATTGTCACTAACACAACACTCACAATAATTCATTTCACAAAACCGACATCGTGCGGAGTTTGCGCGTGGATTTCGCTTTATGAGGTTGGCGTCCGACAGGTGCGGTCGTCGCAGCATCTACGACGAGTGTGCTTGACGATTGTCGCGACGAGCCGGCTCGACCACGCCCCGTGCGTACACGCACCTCCCCGCTTCTAGCTGAAGCCTTCCTCAATATTTTCAGTGGTTTTCCATTTCGTTTATATGAGCTTTCACTACGTAACAGTCATGCCATGGAAAGTAAGGTGCTATTGAAAGTCTGTTCGGTTACCGACGACGTATGAGTGAATTTAACTGTACTTGCGTATAGTATTACCATTAAATAGGAATTGCTATAAATAAAGATGGCGGCTTTCATTGAAAATTACTGAAAGAGCTTCCAATACGGCGTAATCATATCTAATGGTGGACTTTACAAGTAGTGGTCGTAAAGAGACACGTTGAATTCGAGATATAAACCGCGTGAGAAAGCCGCTCATAAAATATCGAACTACTAAATGAATCCCTTGATTAGACGCTAATTGAGAAAATAAGAAATCTCTGTACTCGAATGGTACGGGTGTACCCGTGTATTAATTTGACGCTCATCACGCTTGCATCATAGCTCATGTATATAATAAGTGTTCATATTATCATCGATCATCTCAATCAATATTGATTCTGTTACTACTTTTAGTTACATAAAACTTTCACTCGTAGATTGAAAGTGGGCAAGTACCTTTATGAGACTGAAGATTTCGCGATCATCAAAACTCAAAGTCAATTTCCCAACACACCTGCGCATATGATTTACGTTACGCCCGCCGCGTTCTTGTGCGTAATTAGCGACAAACTGGGGGGGTATCCGAAGATTTTTTCATTTTCTATAATAAATCTCTTTTTATAGCAACGTGAATAATAATGGTTTTTCTTGATTGTATTATTTTAGCATACGATTTGGTCGTTAATTAATTTGATTAATAGAATATAATACTTGATTGATTACTTCGTATTTATTTATAAATCTTGTATATACAATTTTATCGTGTATTCTGGAGATTGGAGAAGATACGAATCGTGAAAGCATACAGAGATACTTTATCTTACCCATATGATTTTCGTCATAGAATGTTTATTGTTT
Organism: Hebomoia glaucippe; assembly: GCA_025727935.1. Classification (NCBI taxonomy): domain Eukaryota; kingdom Metazoa; phylum Arthropoda; class Insecta; order Lepidoptera; family Pieridae; genus Hebomoia; species Hebomoia glaucippe. The sequence goes on along the minus strand of JAOSYY010000009.1, from coordinate 6,828,348 downwards.
GCACTGATGAAAACTGATAAAGGCATATTCTTCAAGGAGAATTTTTATACGACACGTTGCATATAAGTACGTAATAAATCTACCTGTTACATCTACGCGATAATTAATTTCGTTTATAACTGCATCGCCATTGTTTTTACCAATATATATTAGTGAATATATAGAGCAATATACAAAAAAAACATATCTGTTTTTACTAAACAATTAACGTAACAATAACTTAAACGTAAGTATTTAGTATATATTTATGTAACTTAATGAATTAAACTTATATTTTATACTACTGAGAACTGATACTACTGAGTTTATAAGTAAATAACCGGAAGGGCCTTTCATTAATTGTAAATTATACAAACCGCAAAATTTGGCCCTATTTCTGACTGTGAAACTCGTGCAGTAATTAGCCAATTACCGTTTTCGATGACCGCAGCGCGTGTGGAGTGCAAACCATCTGCTGGGACCCAACTGGTTTCGTGGCTTTTATTTCGACGGGAGCCACGCTCAGAATTTGCTTTGCCTTTTCCCGTAAAAGTTACTGCATCTGCTCATTATATCTCGAGGTCATACCTTATTAGTCAATATAAAAGTCTTTACACCTAGTATAAAATTACGAGCGTTGCCCCGCGGCTTTACCCGCTTCAATTCACTTATAACTATTTTTACAGTCATCGATGATCATGATATAAAAGTAGCATAAATTACTTAAGACATAAGTTATATGCCAGTGAAAATCCCATTAAAATCGGTCCAACCAACAGTCAAAACCTTTTGACAGACTAACAGACAGGCGGTCCAAAACCTTTTGTATTAAATAGTTATTATTTATTTTTCCATATGGATCAAGATTTAAGCCGTTATTTTAACGTTACAAACTGACACTTCTGTTTTATTTATATCTGTATATTATAGGAATGTCTGTATATCTACTGGTTATCTATAGAATTCTTAATTGTCTTTTGTCTACGTGGCAGCCTAGTAGCTTTAGATATATTTATTTAAGACTAATTTATCAGAGAGTATTTAAATTGATTAATTTTATGTATCTTTTCTACTGTGGACTTGAATACATAATAACATTGATAAGTGACGCCGCTGTGCCGGCAGTTAATTATCAAAATAAAGCTTAACTCACGCTTTCGGGAACGTATTAAGCTATTTCGTTAGCTCTCTATACTCTTGGCTCATTCAAATAAGTGTCAAGTAGAAAAACGAATGGCCGGAAGTTTTATCAAAATAAAAAATATACTAATCCGACATCACCAAACAAAGACTTCTGTTAACCGCAAGATGAAAAATCCTTTTTTTTATTCTCGTTTGTTTAATGTGTGTCAAATGCTTACAGCCGTAACGAGCCAATTAAAATTTAGGGGTCTGCATATTGGCCTCCGCGAATATGGCTATAATCCTGTCAGGAGTCATTTGACGTTGATTGTCCATTCTGTGAATGTCCAATCAGCAATAAATCAATTTAGTTAAACGATCCTAGTTTATAGACCTATATGCTAGACTCCTGGGAACTCAATTTACATTTAGAATTATTAAGCTGGTGAGCCTATGCTTGTAAGTTTATCATGGTAATAATCTATGTCGTAATAAACTCTGCTAACAAAACAACGCGTTCGTTCATAAAAACCCATGAAAAAATAGAGATTTTAGAAAAGGATTTATTACTGTCGAAATTCAAATTTTAATTAAAGAATTCAGGAAAAATGACATACTTCATATCGTAGTAATAATTAATGTCACATAATATTTTGTTAAATTGCAGCTTGAAAGCGCTCGTTAGGAGGCCATTTGTATCAATAGACGCCAGATTATAGATCGTATCTGTAGCGGTATCAAGATTTCCCTCCATTTGCAAATTCACGTTATATCGCATTCAAGTTATTCTAATTGCACGAAATTACGTCACACGCAGGATAAAATGTTATCCTCGAGTCTAGCCTTGCAATTTATCGCGAGTAATATCTATGAATAAATAACAACTGCGTTCCTTTATTATTAGTGTACTTGTGTCTCAATTATGTCTTTCGATTGTAGCGAGTAAATGGAATATACAGAAGAATCTTGCATTGTTTAAGCATTAAAAAGTTAGGTGCCTATGAAAACTGAGAAATATTTTTCTCACGTCAGATTATATACAAAATGATTAATTTTATGAATTGAATAAAATAGTAAATAAATTGATTTCTAAATGCAACTCAGTGGCAGGTAGCTACAGTTTGAATGGGAAATTAAAATTTTTGTTTATGGTATTGTTTTTGGAATTTTTCCATATTATTTTTCACTTTTTAAACCTTGGCTATATACATAGTAAATATACATTTCAAGCCCCATATTATCCTAATCAGTCCAGACGTTTCCAAGCTTTAGCAAGACAAACGAATTTACTTTATATAGATACGTAGATAATTTTTAAATGTGTAGCACAGGTAGGAATAGCCATGTTTTCTGACTACGTAGGAACTTTAGTATGGTACAGTTATAATAAATCCACAGGGCATCACAAATTTCAAGATGAAAGCTCAAAATTATGCTGCAGTTTGCAATTCACTTCATATATTAAATTTAACCCACTTTTCACTTTATAGTAGTCTTCTGCTACTATATCATGTTTTTATGGCTGCCATAAACTACGTTTCCCGATTGATATTGCACTTGGTTTTAATGTGTATATCTAGATACAAAGTTTCATCCATGGCGCACAAACTTGTGGTACACACGCATTACGCTAGTCAAGATTTTTATGACTTTTTTATGCCGATGCTTAAAATCTTTGCGTCCTATGAAAACATTTTACAAGTATTGAAAATAAGCTCATGTTACTGTTTATTAATAAACTTCGAAAAGCTCCTTCACCAAATCTTGTAGTGTATTTTAAAAAGGCTTCAGTGTCAATAGTGATTCAAGGAGTCATCTTTATTATGTAAAACGGTCAAGGTTTACATAGTAATGGTGCTCTCACACACTATTGTACAAGTTGTATTGTGTAGGTTGCTATTACGTCTTACATTCCGGATTCGATTCCTTACAAATCGAATATAATTACGTTTGTTTCCCAAAATTGCAACTGTCGATTATTAGAAAAAGTCCAGTGGTTAGAATTTAGCCGCTATTCGGTTACACAATTTCTTGTGTAAAATGAGAATTCTTGTATCGTGTTGTGCCTCGCTGTTTCTCCTGGCAAAATACTAAATCGATCTTGATTAAATTTTACCGCTATGTATTATATAATTTGATCCGACATAAAAATAGGATAGTTCGGCTTCCCGTAAGAAGTCTGTAAAAGCCTTTAGTATACCTAAGTATACATATTTTATATAAATTTTAGCGATCTACCCACCTTTATAAAAACTATGACTATGATAAATCTTACAATACGGAATTGATGCAGGTTTCGATTCACTTGTTTATATAAAGCATGAATTACAACAGTTGATTTATTAATATTTTGTTATAATAAACATAATAACTGATATTATATTTGCATTACAGTAGTACTATATCATTATCAATTTTTGTG
>JAOSYY010000009.1:6811811-6824725 GCA_025727935.1 Hebomoia glaucippe | reverse complement strand
ATATTTTGTTATAATAAACATAATAACTGATATTATATTTGCATTACAGTAGTACTATATCATTATCAATTTTTGTGATATTCTGCGAACGAACAGGAAAGTATAAATTATAGTTTAAAGCTTGTCTATTAGATGTGTCACAACATGATCGATGCTTTCGATAATGTTATTATGCGAAGTTGGAATATCGACATGTCTTGTCATAAAATACCCAATACGATATATTATGTACGTATTCATATATATAGCTATTATTATTATTCCTCTATTTAAAAGATGCTTTGACGTCCTCAATATATAATATATGATTTATTTATTATTTTAGTAATAATATAATCCGTTATTCTCTCATATATTTAATTTCTAAATTAGGTTTTTTTATAAAACAGATATAAAAGTAAAATACGAAAATGTAAATACAAAAAAAACAAATAGTATAAAAAACCTAATCTAGAAAACCACCAGCAGCGGAGCTTGACCCAAGCAACCGATGGTTAGAGTCGCAGAGAAAAAAACCTGAGAATACGTGCTGTATCCAGGAGAACTGCCTTTTGCATCTGTCCCTTGATCCAACCATCTAACGAGAGACTTTTTACATGTTGGTCAAGACTCTTCGCTATGATTCTTAGACATTTATTTTATTAATACGATGCTATTATTAAATTACGAAGTATCGATAATCTGCGTAAATAAAAATCAGTATGTTTAGCCTCGAAATGTTTTTATATATGTGAATCGATTGTGATGAATTTTAGGAAGTTATTTTGACTACGACTACGAACTCCAAAAAATTTTCCTCAGTAGGTATATTATATGACAATTGAATATTGATATTTTTTTTGGGTAGTGGTAAAGGATTGAAAAATGCAGCCCTGTAATGATTTTTACTAAAGTTATTAATACATGTTCACCTAATATCCGTGTAGAATTCAAAGGTATGTGCTGCTTTGTAACTTGTTTAGTATTCCAAGAAGTAATCTAATTTGAAATATTTATCACCGGCAATTATACGCGTTATGTTTGTGGCATACTTAAAACTGTATTAGAGTCTACGAATCTTATTTTTATCCTTTCTTATTGGTTTATATTAGGGATATTTAAGAAAAAAGGCTCCATACCTAGACTATATAGTAGAACGCGGCATATTTTGTTTCGACTCACTGTAATGAACAAATTAATGACAATAAACACATTTACCGCAAAAAAAGTGTTTTGATAATATTACCGGTGCTGAGATATTTTAACTAGCAAAAGATAAACAAATACTAATCAAGGTACTACAAGAACATATTAAAGTGAGAATTGATAGAGGCGACCTTATAAAGGTCCTTCTGAAAAACTTTTGTGAAAGATTGACTAAAACAAGATCAAGCATCGATTTTGACCCGCATCAGTGGTCCTAGGTTGTGATCAGTGCGAGCCAACCGCACAAGTTCCGCTATTAAAGTTCTTTGTTACCTAGCTTGCTTGCGGTTTGCGGTTGAACCTAGAACTCTGCTTTAGAAAAGCTTTTCACCCTTCATTATTGGCATTTATAGAATTGTATGTGTATCAGTGTATATAGATTATATACATGTAAGTTACACAAGGGAATAGAGAATATATTGCGATTATAGCAAATACTAAACTGATAGAAAGATGTTAAATAAACTGAAAAAGTTCAACAATTTCCTTCACTTGCCTTATTACTATTTTGTTTATTACAAGGAATAAAATCAGATATATTATAAAAACACATTTACAATAAACATTAAAAAAACGAATATACTATTCGTATTTAATGTTAAAAGACAATACAAAGAATGTTTAAATAAAATACTGAATGGAGTGAAAGTCTAACGTTTTTTATATATTTCATATTTAAAGAAAAACATGTTTAATCCAAATAGCAGCAGAGCACGATATAGATGATTTGGCTGCGAAACGTATGATGCAATATTAAGTGGAGGTTATAAAAATATCATTAAATGTAATATATCTTCATTTTATTATTGCCATTAGTTGCTACTATTTTCTATTAATATCCTTTTTGCACTAAGTTCAATAAAATTGTAGTTTAATTTGAGTAATCACATTAACTGCCCACAATTATGTGTGATCTCAAACAGCTCAGTGAAGTAGAATGCGATTAGATTGAAGACATTAAAAATAATGGCTACTCACATCCCGCCATATTACCCAGGCCATGTTGTCTCTAATACCACACACCACCAATGAACCACATGCTTACAATAATTCACTTCAGTACCTAGATAAAACTCGCTATATAACGTGTCCCGTTTTCATTTAAGTAACTTTCTACATGTTTTCTTAAACGAATACAATCGTTGACAATTTATTGTTTGTCATAAAAACTTATTCATATTTAAATATATGTAATATTGCGGACGCAATCATTTAACCGCTTGTTAAATTGAGCCCACGTCTACGTGTAAAAGCGCATAAGATTTGCATTTTTGTCAAAGGCATTATGGCTACACCTGTATGATTCGTGATTGCCGACACCTTACGAGGTGAATTCCAATTACATAGTGTCATTTACCATACGGCCCCGCCTTACAAACTGATAGACCTAATGTTAGTATTCAACGTGATTTTTATACAATGTATTGGGAATATTGCACAACCAGGATAAGGTTCGACGTACGTGACTTCTGAATGAAGAATATTCATTGGCATTCAATACTTTTGCGTTTACCCTATATACCGAAAAACTTGTGTTCACTATTGTGTATTGTTTGTTATTTCTATACGATATTCGATATGATTGTCAATTGTATTTTGTCACGTTTGAAATCTTTGAGACTGGCTAAAGTGCGTCAAATAAGATGTTGCGGATGGTGATTCAGAAGTAGTGCGGTGAGCTTTGAAATTCGCTCGAGCGTAGACGTCTTCCACTGCTGTAGCTGCGACCGCAAACATCGCTCCAGGCATGTTTCTTAACAAACTCGTTTCAAAGGATCGCATAAAATAGCGAGGTTTATTGAGAGTTCCTGCAGGGAACTGTAAAGGTTGCAAAATCAGGTATATTTTGTCTAAAACTAGCTTCTGCCAGCGGCTTCTCTCGCGTTGATATTGATTTTTACACCTTGGGTTACATTATTGAATTTTTAGTAAGAATCCGTTTTTAAATATATTATAGCCTATATCATTCCTCGATAAATGTTATATCCCTGAAAGATTTTTTCAAATCGGACCAGCGGTTCCTTTTAGCGCGTTCAAACAAACAAACTCTCTAGCTTTATAATATTAGTATGGGTTTGAAATTAAAGTTGTTCATTTTACCCGCTATATTTTCAGCTATCGGCCAGTGAAACTCATCAAAACCAAGCTAGCCGATCTGTAATGTTTTGAAATTACAAACAAAAACATAACTTAGTACTATGTCAGTACTCAGTTTTAAGTAGCGAAATTATTATATTACTACCTGTTTTAAATAACTAACATTTTATAAATCTAACATTGAAAAACCCACAAATAGCTAACTAATAATTTTTGATACTTATAATTCTAACGAGTGCTATTTGAATTCAACGGAGAATAATGTCGAGAATACATAATTTCAAAGAATAATGAATACTTACGCGGACAGAATCTAGTCCTTTCTATTGACGACAGATATAAGGAACCTTTTATATATTTTCTATTAAATTTTTAATAAACCAACATAGTTTTCGGAGAGATACATTACGTTTGATTTCATAATCTGTCGAAGTATTAACCGCACTGCAAATAAACTAAGTCGCCAACACTTGCGCGTTCATAAAATTTGGTCCAATATATACTATAATTATCCGGCTATTAGTCATGGGGAATAAATATTCTCGGCGAGATTCACATGATGTTATTTACTTTTATTCCAAAGATGTGTAATGTTCTAAAATTAGATTTCTGGTTCTTCTACGGCAGTATGAAATATTAAATGAATCAATTTACTAATTCAAAGTAATTTTTCTTGAAATAATAAGAGATTCAAGTACAATTGCTAACATTTTGTGGAAGACCATATCAAACTTCACATTGAGTACTAATATTACCAAAGTAGCAGGCAGGTAATTGGAATATAATATCCTTACAGATGCAAGTAAAAACATTTAATGTAATTTAATACGGGCCGTTAATAGGAATGCATTACTTCTGCGTGGCGTCATTTGTTGAACACAGCATTGCTTAGACAAGATTCCTAGAATTCGCCGTAGCAGACCTGACGACGACTTTCGCAGACTGCCAGGTGCGATTACGAATAAAGATCCTAATGTCGCGCGCTTGCACAAATGCACATCTCTCATGAGCATATAAATAAACATATCCGCTGACACTAGAATTAGTTTAGACAAAATATTCGATGTGCTGATGAATGATAAGACTTATTTTATTGCTTTGTTGCTAACAATGTGCGGTGTTAGGCCAAATGACCCAGTTTACCTTTCAATATCAAAAATATTTAGTTTTTATCTTTAACTAGTATCGAGCTTCCCACAGATGCTATAATCTACCCTATAACACTTCTACAAAGGTTCATTTCTTCCCTACAACGTATTCGCAGAAAATAGCGTGTAACGGACTCCAGAGTTCCATCTTACTTCGTTCGGAAGTTTTGTCGATATATACAGAATACATGATATTATCCAAATTATTCGATTTTTTAAATTTTAAAACGATCGGTAAGTAAGGAACATGGATCTACAGTTTAAAACCAAACGAATATTTTTTATATGAGTTTAACTGAGAAAAAACTTTTTGTATTAAAAACATTCATAACGTATTGAATACCGAGTAACTTCGTGTAACTTGTTTGTGATTCTTAGAAGTGAGCTGTGCTAGAAAATACACATTTTGTTTAAAATGCTACAAACCATACCAGTTAATTTTAAGTAAGCTATTGAAATAATCGTGTAAATTACCACTCGGCATGTTGCAAAGACGTGATCTTCAGACGGTAACAAATGTTAAAAAGAAGTAAATAAAATCAGTACATATATATTTGTATGTCATCTAGTAGCGCACGCTTGTGTTTAGTGTTAAATATCCGGGTTAGAATTCTAGGGTAACACAAATGTTCGGGCTGATTAGGGCACAGAAGGTTCACCACTAACGTGCCTGCAAAGATATTATGATAGACAGATTCAAAAATTTATTATACTGATATTATGTCTTAATAAAATTGTCTTTTAAGCTAGCCATATAGTAATTGGTTTTACACATTTCATGTTTTTAAAACCAGAAGCATACTATATTTAATTTCCTTAGAAATAGATAATCTTTAGTGACGCATTTAATATAACTGGGTTATTTTATTGTTATCTCGACACTTACGATTATATCCACCTTACAACTACTCGGGTTGAGCTATAATTTCTAATGTTATTCATATTGAAGTCATGTCAGCGTCTAAGGAATAAATTAAGAAAGATTAAAGTAACATTTTAGGATAATTCTGTTGTAGTCCCGTTAGCTTTATTACTTATCGGACAAATGTCGAACGTAGATTAAGTATATTAATTTTGTGGCTTGCTTGGAAGATTTCCAATACGCATGGACTGATTATCCTAAGTGTTTGAAAGTCATTTGTTAGCTGATTAGGAGGTACATTGCAGTGTCCATTGTTTTCTTTGCACCCGATGTTATTTTTATTCACGGTAGCTACCGTTTCGTTTCTGTTTAGTTTATTTAAATAGTCCTCCTTGCAGTCTATTCTAAGTCGTGACGGAGGAAAGCATTTACCGCGAAAGCAGGGCTGTCTGGTGCGGATAGGACAAGAAAAGTCGAAAGCGACATCCCGCCGTGATTTTGACCACATGCTCCGACAACCCGTTATACGCATGGGTGGCAATGTTTCTCAAACGCCCTATTGTCTGTCCTCATTACAACATTAACAAATACAAGACACTTTCAAATCGTTTGAATGTAGATTGTATTGAATACGAAGTTTTGTCTGATGTTCTTCGGGTTGAACAAATTGTAGCAATTGCACAAGCAACAAGTGTTCTTTTGGCGTGGGTTTGAACCCGGTTTTAATTGATAGACGCCGGCTATGGATTTTTATTTGATGCTATTTATTGATTATTTACATATTGAATTATGCATTTAATTATCTGCTTTTATATAAATAAAATCTAATGTTTGTATATAATGAATATATATTATATCGTTCTGCGTATACTGGTAGGAAGACCCTTACCAAAAGAACAAACGAAGTTGCGGCAACAGCTTGTTAAAAATAAATATTGTCTTGGAAAATGTTTTTGAATTCTCTGTGAAAATGTGTAACAGGAGATAAACCGTAAGAAATTATGCTTGCTCCATTGTGTCTTCAAAGAAATAATGTTTAGTAAAGATGCAAGTTATTAACCTCTACTCTGCTTACATTATACGAGTACGAGAACAGTTAGTGCGGTGAGGTGTTTGCATACCGAGTGACAATGAGTGAAAAGGCGAAGGACAATCGTGCCTCAGCTGCGTTCACCGCGAGCACATGTAAATATAATGAGCTATATTATTCTAGTCTGTACTCAGAACAATAAAGGGCGCGGCGAGACCGATTAACAACAATTTTTATACTTATAATGAACTATTTGTGGTAGACGTCCATTGCGCTGATGAAATACAATTGACTAGACTATAAAATCTCTCAATAGTCTAAGAGTCGCTGTAGGCGTCGATTTATCAAGCTTAACTACTAAATGGATTTTGACATGATTTGCAACATTTAAATATTTTTACGTAAGATTTGATATATTAAATTGATTAAGATATTGATATTTAATAATTGAGTAATTTAACTTGTGTGTAACTAGGGGAACTACTAAATATCTGATTGTTAATCAAGTCTAAAATACTTGTAAATATAAGCACTTAGGTAGTAGAGGTCATAATTTTTTTTTATATTATTTTCTCCACATTTACACTCGTGTGATGTTCGCGTGGGCAGTATTAACAAAATTTATTGAATATGTAATAATTTGTAACTTATACCTAAAAATCCGACGCTTCCAGATCCAGTGACCGTTATAGTAATTACATAAATCAGATATTATTTCATTAATACAGTCGACATGTGTGGCCTCATTAAAATGGTGAGAAAGAAGAGTCCCGAATAGGTTAGCTACTAAAATGTGACACCTATACATGTTATTCAAATTAGCCTCAAATTTCATCTCGCGTCCCGAAAGTGTCGACATAGAAAGGTGATTTATTGTTATTACTTGTATTGATTGAAATTGTATCCCGCGCGAAGACACAGCGTGTATGAGGCGGCACGTGCTATAGATTCAAATCGTTTGTACATCTTAGATGCGCACACTGATAATAGACCGCGGTGAATCAATCTTTCCAACGTAGACGTTATCTCAAATCACAGCCCACATCGAGTAACGAGGAACGGCTAGTCTCCGATCACTCACCATGTCGAGCCCTCAGCTACACCAGTGAAATACATTCAATTAATAGTCATTTAATTAGATGCGACGTTAATGCGAGCGCGCGTTGCGTACGGTATTTAGGTAATCGCTCTTGTCTATTGTTGAATTAATGAATCGATTGTCTTATAGCACTAACGTTCATAATCTAAGCAATAGAAAAAGTCGAACAGTGGTTTCAAAATATTAATGGTTTCATAATGGATTGATGTTTTCGTATGTATAAATTCAACTTGTGAACTTTGTAATATTCACAATTGATCGTTAAAAGAAACGCCCACTGTAATGTTAAGACGATAATGACCTTATATTCAGCGTAGGTTGTGTTTATTGTTTAATAGGACTATTTTTATGTTATAATGCACTAATGAAGTTTCTTCATACACAAGCTACCGGTATATCCATTTATTCTATCATAAACAATATCAAATGTGAAACCTTAAAGAAGCAAGAGTTGAACCTACTCATAAAATCAAGAATATGAAATTTGTTTATATTATTAATGATTGATGAACTTTAAAGTGATCGTCATTTTCTATAAAGTAAACTCACAATGTGCAATTCAGTGCTTATGCAACATTGCGTAAGTCTTAAGATAAACTTAAGTTCTTCGAAAAGCTTTTCTTTTTGATTTATATTAAGAGAAGTAATCCTACAATTATTAAATTCGGATACATAACTACAGTATTTATATACATTTTGAACTGCAATATTAATTTTAATGATTGGTTGAAATTAAAAAATTACAAGTATAATGCAAATCCAATGAAATAAAGTACCAAATGAAATGAAATATCCTTATTGTAGTAGCAAAATTAATTAATTCATCATATTATTAAGTTTAAACTTGTGGCTGACTGAGGTTCCACTATTTTTAAGCAACAAATTGTTCAGAGAAATTAAATATATCTCCTTATTTCAGTTCTAATAACACTGTTGTCAGCTTTTATACAAACGATTGCTAAAATTGATAAGAAAATATTAAGAACTATCTAGATCTAGGATCCATTTTTCATTACTTTCATTAAATGAAAAAACAAAAGTCTGTAGTTTCAGTATTTTATTAGCAATATTTTTATTACATTTTCACGACACTTCACTAATTGCAAATGATATATTTCCCTTTAACTGAGAATAATTTGTAGAATTCATTTGTAAGTAATTGTTGTTGCCGGCTTCTACATTCATGTTACATCACAGTTAACATATCAATTAAATGAATCCCTATTTGCTTGTATAAGTGAAACCGAGTTAGGTAATTTGTTTCTCAATCGATTCTTTGTAATGTTTAGAATGCCCTGGATTTAAGTAATTAAGGCTTAGTATTTGGTGCTTTCAATCACTTCCGAGTTAAGTAATATATGTATTGGTGTATTATGGCTTAACGTATTAAATATCACTCAATCTCTTCATTTTGAGTTCATGTTAGTTCATTGAGCACGTAAAATGTTATTTGGAGAATACAGATTCTTGAAAAAGAGATTCATTGAACAGGAACAATATTCATTAGGAGGTAAATGATATATGATAATTTTAGTTACGTAATTATATTTAAAACCTTTTGGAGTACTTAAAAAAACTGTTTCAGATGTCTGGTTTGTGTTTAAAAGTTGAAAGACGACCTTTTCTTGTACGTTTATATTTTAAGCTGGTAGTGTCCTATGCTTTTCACTGAGTTAAATCTATATATACGTGATGACAATGATTTAAATGATGATAAAATGAAAGTAGCCTAAGTTACTCCTTGTAAGTTTAGCTATAAGCCAGTGGAACTCCGTGAGAATTTGTTTAGCTGTTTTGGAGATAAGCTGCAATACATAGACCGCCATTATTTTTTTGCTACAAGCGTTAAAAGCATTTAGATAAAAAGTACTACTTTAACCCAGCAACTATTTCAATTTTATTTATTTGTATACTTCTTCATACTAGCTGACTTTAACAAATAATACATTTTCGTTAGAATTAAATTCTCATAAATAATATTTGAAAAACCATTTAAACAATTGTTAACATGTGATGTTTACCCGCAGGGTTATCCCGCTTGTATCCCATTCTTCATATATCACGCCCACTTATGGGAAATAAATTGGCTGACGTTGTAAATATCTTGTCAATGATGTATACCGAAAACTGTGATTTAATTAAATCTACCATAATAACAGCTTGTTATGTTGTTTAATAAATATTTATATACAAAACCGTGTAATCATCACATACTAATAAATCAATTTAAAAATCTGTTTATAATAAACGATTTTTTGTGTAGGATTATGTATTAAGGGAAACACAATTTAAAATTTATCCATCTGTTTATTCGAAATAATGACCGAAACAAATGGACTGATTTTGAAGGGTCTGTATTTAGCCAATGTTATGGCAAGACATAAGTGCTGTCCTCATAATAATATACTATACATACAAGAAGTATTATATATTTAATGTAATTATTATCACATATATACAACGTGTTAATGAAAATAAACTGTGCTAATGGTGGCAGTTTTTTTTTAACAGAGCTTACAATAGCGACAATTTGGCTTAACTGATCCGAGATTAAGATTACATCCTATTGTTCATTTGACACGCGTATATTAACAATGTTACTTTTACCGTTCCACAATAGAATCAAGTATCAATTTTTTACAGGCAGAGCTCGTGGACATGAGGGCGGAATTAGTACAAGCCAGGGCTGCGTCAGCTGGTAATTTCTCTTTATATTTTGTAAATTACAATATTATGTAGCTTGTACAGTGAGATTATCTGATCAATGGCTACCCAAACATAATCCTTATTTGGTGGCTTACCACATTTATAAATTCTTTTTTCGTACTATGGCTATTGTGATAAATAACAATGGTAATTAAATTGCATAATATATGCTTTTTATGACCAATATTGGCAATTGGGCATCAGGCACACACACTATACGAGTATAACGATTTTATTTTCTGCATTTGAACTTAGAACTAACAGAAAGTAAAAACCCTAAAATGAGCGGCAATCGAAGCCACGACTCCTTGGTGTTGTTGAGCGTTTCACAAACGAATATGGCAAAATAAAATTTTAATTCCAAAGATATGTTTTGAGAGTTTATATTTCTATTTGTATAAGCCTAATAAAAACGTTTATAATTATACAAATTTATCTGTGAACTGGCAAAAATAGGAATTATGGTTGCCATGACGAAATTGTCATTAAAAATTGATAAAATAATGAAAATGTGTCGACTTTTGTGAACACTGAAACGACGGTGGCGACACCCTTCACTTCACAGATAAGTTGGTACAACTATAAACACAATTACAAACAGTAGCGAGTCTTTCACAAGCTTACCATAAAACTTGAACAATAAATAATAAAACTTACTCGGGTACAACTTAATAATAGCATGTATGCAAAATTTCAAATTTGTACGTCATATTTGATAAATCGCGATGATGAACATTTGGGCCCATAAACGATGTGATTTTATAAAGAGCTCTTGTCACTTAATAATTATAGTAAAAGGCGTATGTATTCATTTTTAGGCGGTTGTCAAGAGGGTGGAGATACGGCTGGCAATGTACCGGAAGCGGCGCGCGCGCGTGCTGAGGCTGCGCAGTTAGCTCGGGAGAATGCTGCACTCAGAGAGACGGTCCTCGCTTTGCACTCCGAACTATTTGGTGCTAGGTACGTTTGTATATTAAGGACTGTTTATGTTCTCGTAGTCAAAATGTCGTTCTCGTAGTTTAATCCTTGAATAATTATTTTCTTTAATTATGTTCTTAGGTACGCTAGCCATCAAATAGATAATTTTTCTGCTTTTATAAAAGTTGGTCCACATAGGTCCACTTGTTAGGTTCTACTCATATATTGCTAAAAGGAGTGTTATTATTTCATAAAACTTTTTGTAACGTAAATGTTATATAAGCTTAAAAAGGTTCGTTAATGATCTAATATAGTGACACATTCATTAAAATTAAAATATTTTTCTAACATTTCAGATTGGCTACAAAGTACTTAGACAAGGAGTTGGCTGGTCGAATACAGCAGCTTCAGTTGCTAGGCAGTGACATGCGCGCTGAGTTAAGGGATTCGCTTTGGGCGCAAGTGAGACTCATTACACAAAATGTTTAATATGGTTGAACCACAAAATATTTTTTTTTTAGCAGAAATTGCATACCTGTTCTAATGCATTTTCAGGGAAGTTTTATTAGACCAATAGTTAACTAGAAATTTCACATTTATTTAGTCATTCCCCCAATTACAAAATAAAAGGAATTTTGTTAATTATTTGGATAGCTAGCACAATATAAGAAAGTTTGATCATCAGTGTTCGTAAATACTACACGATACTATTAACTAAACCTACGCCTCCAACGCTTAACTTTCAACTGGCATATGCCAGTTTTGTGTATACATAAGGGAATTTAGTTCATTGCCCATAATGATAAAAGTTACATAATGCAGGTGGAAGCAGAAATTCTCTTGCAGCGTCACAAAACGCTTGTGAGAGTATGTCGTGGGACTTCGCCCCGGCCCGCGAGACCCGCCTCCCCGCAGCGTTCACGTCCGCGTACTGTGCGCGTGAGGCGATCTCCCCATCTCGGCCTTGGTATCTCTGTCACGGTGAGGTTCCTCTTTGTCCTTCTATTTCATCAGATGACCGTTTGCAATGAGATAATAACAAACTAACTACATGTAGAAACGTAACACCGTTTACCTGTTCAACTAACATCACCAAATAAAATCTTATTTCTAGTACTTCCCAGTTTGTTAATATTCTTTTTACTGTACGTATCAAAAGGAAGGTTTATGCATTTGATGTTACTGTTATATTTCGAAAACACTTGAATATTGAATTATTAGTGTCCGCATACGTTACTTTTCTAAGTCTATATTTGATCGACAAAACAAGTAATAATACTGATAAAAGATTAAATTATTCTTAGGCGAGTTAGTTTTCATGCAGTCTTAAAAAATAACAGGTTTCTCATATAATTCCGTATTCCTTCTAAAGATGAAATTCTTTTTTATTTTCTGCAGGGTGGTCGAGAGCACGGTGTGCCAATACTGATATCTGAGCTAGAAGCGGGCGGACCAGCCGCACTCACTGGCCAATTGTTCGTTGGCGACGCTATACTTGCCATTAACGACGTCGATCTTACACAAGTAAGTTTCAAATTTTTGTCCTTCGAAACGGATGTACCTTATTACGTATTTAACAACTTTTGAAAGATTTATTTCTCGTGACAGTATTAAGCGAAATAAAAACAGTAAAACCTATATAAATCAGTAGACATTAGATTTTTTACTACTTGTTGCGAGTTTTTATGTCATAACCTATTCAAACCTTACAAATTGCAATACTTAAATAGTCTATAAATCTACAATTTCTCATCGTAGAAAGAAATACCAAAAAAACCACGAAACTAATCTCAATTACAAAGATTTGAATGTTATAATAGGTGAATAATTTTAATAGAAGTGGCTGCAGCTCGTTGCTTTTCATAGTAG
>JAOSYY010000009.1:6779784-6796771 GCA_025727935.1 Hebomoia glaucippe | reverse complement strand
GGGTGCAGCGGGCGCCAGCGACAACAGCAGATCTAGCCTTACCGGGGTCTCAGCCGCTAACGCTTCCGCCATTTCCAGGCACGAAGTTTCACAGCCAGTGTTCACCCAACTAATGGAAACATAGATCATAGATAAAATGTATCAAATTGCAGTAATGTGTCTCAGATTCACTAATTACACAAATCTATCTAATATATAAAATTCTCGTGTCACAATGTTCGTTCCCATTCTCTTTCGAAACGGCTCGACCGATTCTTACGAAATTTTTTATGCATATTCAGTAGGTCTGATAATCGGCTACTATCTATTTTTCATACCCCTATAACGTTAAGAGTGGTCCACTCCTAACTTTTTTTTTATTCTAATACTAATTGTTTTTGCTTTTATTTTTTATGATAAGTATATAGAAATACATAGAACTTCTTATACCAATTTATGTGGCAAAACGACGTTTGCTGGGTCAGCTGGTATATATATAAAAGAAAGTCGTGTTAGTTACACTATTTATAAATCAAGAACGGCTGAACCGATTTGGCTGAAAATGGATGGGGAGGGAGCTTAGGACCATGAGACGGATATAGGATACTCTTTATTTATTTTTTAAATCATTAAGATATATTTTTTTTATAAATAAAAAATTGAATTTAATGTTATCAAAAATCTGCTCATTTACGGCGAAATTTGTTCCTAAGGCGGAACAAAATTCGCCGGGTCAGCATGTTAAAAATAAATAATAGTGTAACAGCGATTTCTTTTTTTCTAATCAATTTAAGCAGTCAAGTGAGTCTTAAATAAATAATTACAATTTCAAGAAAAGTTTATATTAAATTAGGACTATTTTCTCAAAGTATCGAAGTCATATTGATATTAAGCATTTAAATTATATAGAACCAAAAAACCTTACGAATGATCGCAAATGTAGACAATGTCTGCGCGTTTAAGTGGGTCTACGGTCAGCATGTCTCGAATCAGAGGCGATGCGGCTGTAAAAAAACAAGTACAATAGACAGCATCCTTTAATTACTTACAATTATTAAGCCTTCATCATTGAATTACAAGTATATGGGAGTGACAAACAATTTGAAGTTACGAAGTACGAAAAATGGAGCTCCACAATTGTGGATGTAATTTATGTAGTTTATTTTTTTTTTTTGTCAGAATTCAGTTTCACATTATACTAATATTATAAAAGAGAAGAGTTTGTATGTTTGTTTGAAAGCGCTAGTCTGGTAGTCCGATTAGAAAAATTCCTTGTGTGGCTATAGTATATATTAAATTTTCAAAAAAATTAGGGATCCTTACTAAAAGTCCAATAATGTAACCCAATGTATCAAGGTCGAAATATACCTGAGCGAAGCCGCTGGCAGAAGCTAGTACTGGTCACGCTAAGTCTAGTCAAAACCTTAAAATATGGGAAATGGTCTACAACAAAGTTTGAGGACCACTGGCTTCAACGGAGACGTATGTTACAAAATGCTTCACGATTCTAGACCTAGATTAATGTAACAGAGCTTACTTGAAGGGTTCTTTGGCTCGTAATAATCTCCGTGGCTTATCTGTCGCACGAGCCGCTTGAAATTGGAGCCGTCGAAGGGCATCGCGCCGTACACTAACGTGTATAACAGCACTCCCAGTGACCAACAGTCCACCTGAACATTAAAATCAAATTATAAATAATTCCAACAAGAAACATATAGTTAAACTATGCCGATCACCACAGATTTCAAAAAGGAAACAGATCTAAACCGACTCTTAAGTTTTGAAGTAACAACGCGACAGACAGACAGACACATCAAATGTATAACACTCCTCTAATTTTTACCGCATGTATTATTATTATATATATTAGCGCCCCTTTGAGCGTCAAAGTTATTGGAATTGATTTTTAAATAAATGTATATTTCTCGTTATAATATCACATCTGCCCGTGAGTCACGTCATGATAGTTCTAATAATTTCGAAGTTTTAGAAACAGTCAAAACATACAGACAAACATTTTTATATAAAGTAGCAAAATATATAATCTTACTTTGAAGACCAGATGGATTCAATCAAACTCTTCCAAAGGTAACAACCGTAAGGTTTCATGATGTAACCAATTTCTTATAAGTGAATAATGAGATGATGACTTACCTCGGGGCCGATATAAGGCGTTCCTTCAACGATTTCCGGCGACGCGTAGAGCGGAGAACCGCAGAAAGTCGAGAGTAGCGATGTCTCTTTGAACACATTGGAGAGACCGAAGTCTGCTATCTGTTAAAAATATTTTTATTACTAGCTTTCATTACGATTCTGATAGCGAATTTTGGTTATCGATCGATACAGAAAATACTAACGCAAAAACTATAAGCTTTTTTCATATTAGTTTTACCCGCGACTTCGCTCGCATTTACCTTGATTTAGTATATGTATAGAAGAGAAAATATCTGATATCGGATTTGAATGCAATATTATGGTCCAATATGAACTTAATCGATTTGTAACAATTAGTCTAGCAGTTTCGGAGATTTACAGTGTACACATATAGACCGAGAGACAAACAATAAAAATCACTATATTGTGTTCTATTACTACTGTTTTCTAAAAGTTTTAAAATAGACGCTTTGCACGGAATTCATAAATACATCAACAGGTAATCTCACCTTAGCGCTACCAGTATCGTCGAGTAATACATTTTCTAATTTTAAATCTCTATGACAAATTTTATGTATATGACAATAGTATACTGCCGTTGCAATTTGTCGGAATAATCTGCAACGAAATAAAAAAAAATGTAATACACTCATCACCTCTCCTTTGAAGTAACTTTCGTGTTTTGTAAATAATATCTTTTATTATGATAGAAAAACTATGTATCATATTTTTTTTAGACGATACCTTCTGGCTTCGTCTTCCTCTAATACTTTCTTTTGACTCAGATAGTCGTACAATTCACCACCGGAACAGTATTCCATAACTAAAATCATCTTTTCACTATTTTCAAATACTGAAAAAGAATAATAAATATATACATACACATGAACATTAATAAATCATGCAACCCACTTGCAAAGCAAACAACTTTTATAATTGGGACTGGATTAGATGAAAACCTTCGATAAATTAAAACAGGTTACAAAACTGTATGCAAAATCTATATAAAACTTAATTTTAAAAATACTAGTTATGCTCTGAATGACTTATTCTTATATCAAAATTCATGAAAATCGGTTTAGCGATTTAGGCAGAAACCAGTAATAAATGCACTTTTACGTATATATCACTAGTTATGATTAATACCTTCATAAATATGAACAATATTCGGGTGTCTGACCGAAGACATGATCTGCACCTCTCGTCGAATGCGCACCAAGTCAGCCTCTGTCTCAATCTTACATTTCTTTATCGTCTTAATCGCCACCTCTTGTCCAGTCTTCTTGTTAATACCTAATTGGACTTTGCCATATGTGCCTTGACCTAATTTTCTTACAATATCAAATCTGAAATGGAAATAGAACATATTATTTTTTGTCGAAAATAGTAAGTTGTATGATGTACTAAATATGAAGCAAAAAAATCAGCGATTTGGCTACAAGTTGTTCCGCAGAGTGGTGAGGAAAACACAGCTTTAGAAGGAAAACGATGATGAACATCTAAGGTTACTACAGCGGGAAAATCCAAAAAGGAACCAATTTCAACGATTAGATATGAAGTATACTATTATGAGTACTTGCGTAGTATATCGACGATGTAAGAATATAGGCACATACATTCTGGTATTCTGAATGTAAAATGGCTCAGTTTTTTAGAACATTCCCAAAATGTACTCAGAAAACAGACCAAAAAACCATCAACCTTATGTTATTTTTAGAGATAGGTATCATAAAACCGAAACAGGTATACCTACTTCTACGCAACTAATATTCCATACTAGAGCATTAACAAAATGTCAAAAATCTATAATATGGAATAATTAAATTCATAAATAAAGCCTAAGAAATTCCTTCGACCGTTTGATAAAAATGACGAAATTCGAGTTTATATAACTTCGAACATACAAGATTAGATATTGAAGTAAAGTCTCCATTTTATTGCTTGTGCAAAATGTATTTGCCTTTATACAAGAAACACAATAATGTTGTTAATAAATAATATTAAGCATTTATAAACAAAAAACCGATAACAATAAACAATACATTATGAGTACAGTGAACTGTATTAATGTTCGCTATATTAAGAATTATATCGCAACTTTTCAACGAAGAAAAGAAAAAAGTCACAAATTTTAAAATACGCTCGTACAGAAAAACAAAATTTAATTTATACAAATAAATAAGATTAAATTGTCTGTTTGTTATATGAAAAAATCAGTCTTTCTTTATACATAATACGATGCTTATAAGGGAAATACGATTTATAACATGTTTGTCGGCCTGTTTATTTCGGTTAATCTTCTTATGGGCGGAATTAATTTCAACGAAACTTCACTGGTAGAACTGGCCTAATGAGTAACTTGGGCTGATTTTATTTCATCATTATCGTCTTAATAATATAAAATTAATACGATTGTAACCACACGGAAGTGCTAGTATTTCTTTAAAATTACCACGATACATAAAATGCCAATTTAGATATGAATGCGCTGATGTTAAACGTTATACTTGAATAATAACGGGTTTATTATAAATATTTACCTTAACATTTATATGTATCAAGTGTAAATTGATGATATATGAAATATGATAATATTCAAAATATTTATCAAAACGCGTGAAATACAAAATAAACAGTTTTATACACATCTATTATAACTGAAAGGGAATAGTCAAGATATAATATTTGTTTCTGAGATTTTTTTAAACAGATACAAACTAGTGTTCAGTTTTTTACCTTGAAATATCTATTACTTTCACTGGACGCTGTCCAAGCGTCAATGCCATATACATAGAAAAATTGTTACTAGAATTGAATCAGATCTTGTATTGTCTTACATTTGTTTAAAAATATATTAGTGTCTAAATTACTGTCTAATGCCCAAAAATCATTAGTCTATTTAAATATACAGGACTCAAAGACATTGTGTACATATATGTATACAAGTTTAGAATGGAAACATCATTTTTGATTTCCTATCAAATGATGAGAGCGTCAATTATGATGAAAAACAAAGCGCAAGTTACTACTTATAATATTAGGTATCGGCCAGCTTAAGTTCCGTCAAATCGGCACAGTCATTTCGAAGAGAAACCGAAACAAAAACATTATAAATTGCGCTAATGTTAAAATGTGTTATAGTAATATCATTAAATGCATTCAGAAAAAAATTATTTTCTTTTAATATTAGACAGACTAAAATACAATATTATTTATTCGAATAGAGTAATAGAATATTGTGATTATAACAAATTGATATTGAATGAAAACCTAATATCAATAAAACGTGTGACGTCACGAACAACCTTTACACCCACATATTTCCGATGAGCGAAGCGTAGGTGCATTAATCTAAACCCTAAAATGCGGTCACCGGCTGCGCCTTAACTCAAGAAATACCAATATTACTTTCAATTATTACTACTCACTATTACTTGAAGCAATATTTTAGATATCTAAAAATTCTACTACCGGATGTTTCTCTCCACGAAACTCAAAAACTTCAAATTTTCTATTCAAGACTTTTTATACATGCTAAGTAGCCAAAAGTTTCTGCAGGGTATGGAATAAATATATGTACGTACAATAATGTTTTGTGAAATATCTATACCAAATATTTATAATAACAGATTCCCGATAAAAACTGTGGCGTAGCTAGGTTTACCAAGTATATCACAATCATTGTTAGCTTTTAGATGCAGGCCTTGTGAGGGATTCAATGTAGGCTTTACCTTAATTGAATTAGTTTCTTTATAAGCGAATTCAACTTATATACTAAGTATGTTCAATAATAAATTATCTACTAATAGGTCTCTGATTAGAAGTGGACATAGAAGCCATTCAATCACTTCATACTATGACGTAAAAGTGTAAGACAATGACATTAGAAACATCCACTTACAGAGTTAACCTTAAATAGAAGAAAATTAAATCTAATCTGTACTAATAAAATTGTAATGTGTGTTCGTAATACAGATGTTTTTTATTATAGAATGCCAAACGAGCATACGGCAAGTGGTTACCGTCGCCCAAGGACATCAGCAAGAACAGGGATATTGAAGACGCGTTGCTAGCCTTACAAAAAAAAATAGGCTCGTTTCATGAAAGTCATATCGAAACGGTTCGGCAAACCTCCAGCGAAATCCGATTCAACGGAGTGGTTGTGCGTCGTAGGAAATGCTTGACAAAACGCGCGGTTGTGAAACACCATGCATATAACAGCTTTATTTAAATGTTTATTTATAACAACATTTTGTATATCTGTCTAGCTGTTCATTCCAATTAATCTTTTGTTTTGTTTTATCATCATGATTACATAAAATCGACTCGCGTGGAACCGCGGGGCCCCAAGTGTAATATAGATAAGCATTCGATTGCGTGTTGGACTAAACGATCTTTTTCTTCATAATAAAAAGATATCATTATTCAGCTTGACGCTTCTCTTTGGGTATTGATTAATTCCTTCAGACATGTCTCTTATAAAATCTGGCTCAAAATTGCACACATGATTTGTTACATTAACAAACCATTTCTGCGCAAAAAATAATACTGCGCAGAAATAGTAGATATAATTTCTAACGTACAAAGATTTACCTAGTCACTCTTGACAATAACGTAATTTAAGACAGTTTATGCTTATAAACTATTTTCACGGTTATTAATATCCAATATTCTCCGTAAAATCGATTGAATATATTTTATGAGAAATTAATATTAATTATAATACCTGTCAGTATCACTGAGAATAAGGCACGTATGTATATAATTATCTTACTCGTATCATCGCATAGCTACGTTATTTTATGTGTTTTGATTGAATGGACAGTTGGCGCAACACATTGAGTTAGAACTCGCGACATAAAACTGTATGTATATACATACACATTTTGTAATTAAAATGAGCTATATTTCTTAAATACAGCATATCCTGTGTAATGTAATGTATAATCCAACCAGTACACTAACTCTAACAAAAATTTGTTAGAGTTAGTGTACTGGTTGGATTATACATTGTTGTGTTAAATAATCTGAATGCATTAAAATCCTTTTATTCGTTTTTACCCAGCAAACATCAAAATCACTTTAACAATAATAAGTGTAGTTGTTATATACTTCGGAATACATTAAGTAACATTGTTGATCTGAATCTATAGGTTTAAGTCTTTAAATTACTTTTTATGAAACAAATATTTATTCATCGAAACTAATATTATAAAAAGCGACTGTAATCTTGGATGTAGGAGGTACCTAACCAGCGATTGAACTCAACCGTATCCAAAATTTTTTGCTCTAATAGAAAGCCACGCTAACGACAAATGTTGTAAGCCATTTTTTGCATAAAAATAAATCAATGACAGACTTGTGCTAACGAATCTGTTACATGAAAACAATGTATCGTAACAAATTTCGTTGCTTCTCGGAACGCAATTTCAATTTTCCTCCCACTGCTTTAATGGTGGAAAACGATAAAAAATGCGGAGAACAGTTTATAATCTCGTAGGTGCCAGTGGGAATTGATATCCAACGGCACACTAGAAATTGTACTTACAACTAAACCCGAACCAGTGAACTAAAAATATTTCTATAACATAAGATTGTCATTCACCTCTGTTTTAATCGTAGCCGGTGATCGTGCAGTCTCACATCACCGGTATTTTCTATGCCATCCATTATGTTGGCCGTGCGTTTATTCTCGCCCACCACCATTTTGTCTGAAATTATAAAAATTATGCTATTTAAAATGTCAATTCACATGCTCAACTAACTTGATACTATTAATTTTAAATGTCATCGAACATGCAAACCTTTATAAGTATGTGTATAGTGAATTAATTTATATTTAGTACTCTAATCAATAATCTAAAGGCATTAGCATACGCCCTTAAGAAGAATGTACGAATGTATGGTAACTTAACAAAGATATGTTAGCTACAAACGGTTATAATTGATAGACCAATTTTAATAAAATTTTCCACATGGACGGACTGCTTCAACATTTAAACAAGCCTTAAGTTATTTCAGATACTGCGAAAAATACGTTCCAACATCTAGGCATCATGTAAATAGCTATTTTAATACAAAACCGTATTATTCCAACGATTTTGTATTTATTGTCTGTAATACTCGCAATAAATATTACTATCAAGTAATAAAAACATAATTAATGTGAAAATACACTTGCAACACCCACGTACCGGCTTATACGATTGACAAAAATAATAAGCCACGTAAGTACCTACACTTTCTCGATGATGCAAACTTTTCGATTTACTGAAATACTGAGAAATAATTTATCTGACACAGTTCTTAGAAATTGCGCCTTTGACTAATCATGACTTTAATAAAATCCGTTTTAATTACCATAAGTCTCATTATAATGCGCCAAATGATTTTAATGTTTTATCTGAAATATTCAACGCTCGAATATCTTTTTAAATAGATACCTTTGAAGGACAGGCGTTTCAAGCTTATTATATAATTGGAGCCAAAAATAATGACGGCGACCTATCATTTTAGAAATTCATTCTAAACAGATAGAATTTGAAAAAGAGCCGATAATAATATTTGTTCCTTCCTAATAAGGATTTGTCACTTCAAAAATCATGTATCCATATGGATATGCGTATAATTGTTTTCTATTCGTATAAGAGTAAATATTTATTATAAAAGAATGTTGATAGTACACACCCAGTATGCACTACGCCCACTGAAATTTAATGGAAGGGCGTCTTAGTCGCCAAAATTGTCTGGCGGCAACGCTGCATACCATTACATATGGCTTATCATAACTAACATAAATATTTCATATTTTTTGACAGTATTGTAAAGGTTTAGTAAATTTACAGTATTTGCAAAAATTGATATAACCCTTTAATATATTATTCTATAGAATTTAGTTAGTGTACTTATACAAAGTGATGTTAACGATCTTTACTTTTTAACTAAATTCAGGATCAATTTTAAAGGATACAAATGATAAAATAAAATAAAGATTCTAAAAGCCATTGTACATATTCCATGAAGAAGGAAGAAAGATTTACGACATTATTTGTGAACGAAGACTGAAGCAGCACATCACTAATTCTTAGTATCAGTGAAATTTGCGTTGGAGTCTTGACCCCAATACTAAATGATCTCTCTTCGAAGGAACTTTATCCTATTTGATTTTCTAAGCGTACATGTTGTTACATTATCAAACACACACAATTTGGAATAAAATGCAGCTAAATATCATCAATTCAAATATTGTAATGTAAGTTTACGTTACAATTCCTTCGCTTATTCAAATACTGCTTTAATAAATCATAACAGTGAACGTAGAACAAAACGTAAAATTTTTCTTGCGCGCATAAATCTGATTTTTTATTAGACACGGCCTGACATACTTTGTTGTAATGTATGCTCTGTTTATGTTTTAAAGGCGACATACATCGATTGGTACTATACAGAAAATTTAGGTATTATACAGCTCAGTACCTTATTAACAAATATCATAGATAAACTTGGATATTTAAAATCCTCATTCAAAATTTAGTTTTTAATAATAATACAACGATATTATCATAAGAAAATAACCGGATCGGTGTTTGCAGTTTAAAACTACAGAAGGCGGCGTATAGTTAATTTATTAGGCTTATTTTATTATTACTTATATTATTAGGCTTGATTTAGAAAAAAAAATACATTACAAAAACGAATATTTTAACGTTTATACTGTCAAATCCCGCACTAGACCTACTGCGTGTAGTTTTCCTGTGTGTAAATACATCGTAACTGAAATAGAACAGATTTGAGTTCGAGACAGTCGTTCACTCCCGCCCACTCGACCGTTAGAACGGAACACAAGAATAATGGCAGATACAACACACAAAAATATAGTAGGTATAAAACAATAGGCAAAAATATTATAAATCTTTTCTATATTTTTTTCAAGAAATTGAAGAAATTGTTTTAACAAAGTAACGTCTCTTAAAATGTCGACTACTTCAAGTGAGATAAGGTTCGTAAAATATTGTTGTAACCAGAGACAATAATAAAGAATAATCTGCGTCTCGTATGACACAAAATCTCAATTAAGTTCTTACGTGTTCAGCGTGAGAGCGTTAACCAGCTTGTTTACCATACATAATGCTGGACGGCACTATTCAAAGCCCGGTCTGCGTGGTAATGTCCATTAGCACATTAACATCACTCGGAACCGGAACGAGCTGTCTGGGACTTGATACATAATATTAGAGAATACAAGTAGACAGCTCGGTGATGGTAGAAACGTAATTAAAACCACTCAGAACTAGACTAGACACGCCGCGCCAGTCCAGAGTAAAAGTGAATTAGTGGGCAGTAATTTTTTTCTTTTAATTTACACGTACATGCCAGCATTGTTTTGATTTATTGCAAGATATATCTTAATGCGGGTCTAACATCAAAGAAGTCTTCCTGTTTCGATATGATTCGTAGCAATGTACCTAACGGGTTTTATTGAAGTTAAAGGCACTTTCTTATCACAAATACATGGATATATACAATATATCTTCATAACACTAGGTGCTTTTAAGTAATTATTATAGATTGATGGAGAACAAGCATGGCCAATATATTTACAAAAATAAACACATTTTTTAGCAAAAATTTCATTTGATTGAATAGTATTTTATGAGACAAAAGTTTTTAATATTTCGTAATAGTACATATTCATTATTTATAGTACTCGCACCACTAAAATATAATTACCATCGTCTCAATATTTTTCAAACTGTGTCACGGGAGATGTGTCATAATGTTATTTTCATTTTACATACTGCTATATCCGTTTTCTTCTTATTTTATTATATTAAAACATAAATAAACTATAGTTCATAGTAAGAATGTTAAAACATTCTTAACAGATTTAGAACAAAAATTAACAGACTAAGGATGTTTATGGGAGAAGTGATGCAAAATAGGCGTTACCAAAAATTATCTATACGTCGCTTTCTTGCATATTAAGAAAGCTAGACAAAATGTGGTTATATAATAGTATTGCATTTTATACTCTGTGAGAACAACCATAGTAATAAAAGCAACATATTTTACGACGCGGAAGTAGGGCGCTCGGTAAACCGTACAAATGACTGTATTATGTTTTGACGACCACTTCACCAACCCATCGGGAAGAGACAGTATTTTTAATGCAATATAGTAAGTAGACAAAATAATTTGATAGCGTATCTTAATGTCTAGCTCTGAATGTTCAGCAAAAATGAAAGTGTATGAAAACCACTTACATCTTACCGAGTTCAGATTCTGAGATAGAGTAAATTTTGTTTATGACAAGAAATTAAAATAACATAATGAAATGTGTCTTATTATAAAAGACTAGCATCTGCCAGTGGCTTCGTTCGCGTTTAATTCGATTTTTACACCATGTGTTACATTATTGGACATTTAGTAAGGACCCTAATTTTTCTGAAAGTATACTATAGCCTATTTTCACCGGAGATAGTGTAGGTTCCCAACAATGATTCTTTTTTTCATATCGGTCAAGTAGTTTCGTATCCTATTTAATGCAAACAAACAAACAAAAAACAAGTATTTTCTCTTTACAATATTAGTGTATAATGAAATATTATGAATATGAATATGAATATGAGGGCAGAGGAAAGCAAACCCAAAAAGATAAATGGAATTGTATGAATAATGATATGTTTAAGGGGTGTCACTGAGCAATAAAGAAAAAACATGTTGCATTGACCTCAAATAAATGGGAACAAGGCCGGGAAAGAAAAAGTCATAGCTATGTATATATTATGAACTCTTAATTTCGGGTCTAGCTTCATCCTCCTTCATGTCGATTTTGTCAACCATTTCTAGTTGCCAAACAACATTTTTCATAAATTCTTTAAATGTAAAGACTTCTTTTTATACAGCATTGAGTATCGAATGACAGCATCAGTTAACCATTTAACCGCATCGTGCACAGCGGTAAAGGTGTCAATGTTTATTGGATGCCACTGGCCACACCGATGGCATTGACGTCGTGTGAATGGTCACGTTCAGAAAAATGCGGAGCAAGTAGCCAATTAACATACGGCATATCGTGAGGCCGGCGTCTCGGCGCCTCTAAAAATATCCACCCAAAGATCGCAGCAGCCGCATCGCCGCCTTATAGCGTTCAACGAAATAATGTGCAAGGCATAAATCTTGATATCCAATTCGTGACGTCACGTGCCGATACCATAGATCAACATTTTAGTAGCCATAATTTTATTACAGACATAACATGGATTTCACCGCAAGCCAATTGAATCGATCACAATGATTCGTGTTTACTTTACATCAGTGTGCAGAGTCGTTCACCGTAGGGAAACTTCATTCGAACTCAATTCCCATCACGCAAAGTCGGTAGGTCAGCTATGAGCAATGCCTACTTAGTATGTAGGTGAATGTGTAAAAAAGAAAGCTATCATCACCATCAGGTCACTAAGTGAGGTCGTATCCCGGAAGCGCGGGTTGTCCGGGGAGCGGCGTCATCAGAGGTGTGCGAGATGCCGCGAGTGATCGCGCTATTTCTGTCTAGTCACCAGTTGAATAACCTCCAATCAACTATTCGCACTTACTTCGCCTACGATATCCACTACATTAATTTTCCATCGTTGTTCCAAGAGCTTACGTACGTTTGATGGATTTTATTTATTTACATGGGTTTCACGCTTATTTATTACAATAATAGTTAGTACACCTAATTTCTATTCTTGGATTAAACGGCTATTGAACTATTTTAAAACTAAAAGATGTAAAATGGACAATATATTATCATAATACATTTTACTCATACTGAACTACAGAGCTCCTTTTTAAGCGCTGTACCTACAGAAAGATTTTTACTTATTGCGTCGCGTGAACCTCGTTTGAAGCACTTCATTGTCTGAGCCGTCAAGCAATATACACAACGCTACATAAGTGTTAACGTTAATTTTTTAAGTAAATAAAAAAGCTCGCACTTTGGTTACTGAAGCATTATCATTTTTAACGGTACTTTAAAATTTAATTATTAGCAATATTACTATCTTTTTTATTCTACTCTTTCTATCTAATGTACACGCGTGCAAATTAAACAACAGACACAAATTTGATAATAACAAAAGTGAATGTTTTCCGTGATCAGCTTGCGATTAACCGTAATCATACAAACATTTAACACAACGCCTACAGTGGTCACGCATATTCTAACATTCAAAACAAGTGCTCCGTTTAGCCATTGACGTAGTATGCATGTTTTGTCGTAAAAGTTTATAATTTGGCAAAGAGTCTTGGGCC
Organism: Hebomoia glaucippe; assembly: GCA_025727935.1. Classification (NCBI taxonomy): domain Eukaryota; kingdom Metazoa; phylum Arthropoda; class Insecta; order Lepidoptera; family Pieridae; genus Hebomoia; species Hebomoia glaucippe. Next base: position 6,783,343 of record JAOSYY010000009.1, on the reverse strand, counting down.
GATGAATGTATCAAAAATAGAGTATAATTCCATGCCGCTGACTCAATAGCCTCAATACTGCATTTTGTCTTAAATCATAGTTATAAGTTATATACGAATCGAAGAAAACTTGTATTAAAGAGTATGAAAATAAGAAGGTAAACTTAGTTTAATTTCCTCAACTGTTATCGTCTTATTACAATTTCCAAACAAAATATGTAAACGACATGTCCCGGCTGTTATCACGTGATCTATCGGATTCCTTCTCATCAATATCATGACGCTTTAGCTTATATTGGAAGTCGGCCAGGTTAACAAGTTCATATTTAATGAAAATACCTACTACATTGTACCAGTGCCATTGATCCGTTTATTCGTTTTGTGTCAATTGTTCCCAAAAGTGAACATTACGGGAATATTTTTTCTTTTAATGTATCAATAACTTACTGTATTTAAGCAGACACTTTTCTTGACTTCTTTTTAAGCGTTAGTGGTAAATTGAGTTGAATCATGCATCATCAGCAATTAAATGTGTAACTAAATTTAAAAACAAAAAAACAGTAAAGAAGCTACTGGCCTCTAAAATTTTCAACATTTGAAAAACTCCACTATGACAAAGAGTTACTTAGGATACATATTACTGACCTATACTCAATATATTTGTATTACTTATTGTTTATCTTATTAATATTAATATTTATTTCTTAAATTAATGCTTATTAATATTTATCAAAAATTAACAGTTATTTAAATTACAATGACCTAATAATGGAACCAGGAAAATAAATTGTTTGGTACAGTTCGAGACTTCCTGAAAATCACCAAGGTTCTCATAAATGCAACAAATTAATTGAAATAAGATTTCAATTTTCATAAATTTTATCCTTCTAAGAAAATTTTAGTTACATATATTTGTCTGGTTATAATTTAACAGAAAAAAATTATAAAATAATTGGACAATTCTGTTAACATATTAATTAATTTTAATATATGAAGAAATGATATATTATACTTTTATCGATATCAAAATGTAACATGAAATAAGTCTAGCTGCTTAGAATAAAAAAAATGTTGCAGATTTAAAAAAAATCTATATAAGAAAAAATATACCATTAGTAACTACATAATGATCCAGCCATGATTATCTGTTATGAACATCAACATTTTTCTATTAGTCATATAACTGTGACTTAATTTTTCGCCTCTTTTATGTTAGATACCTTCTGAGATTTTCATTTTATTTCAAAATTATACTAGCATTGTTAGCCATTGTGGCCTTTAGTACACACCAGATGTTATGGATATCAATGAATAAAGCATTAAAAGATACAGTAAACATTGCAAACTGGAGCAGCAATATCTCAACAGTAAATTATATAATTCATTTAATTAATGATAAAATATAATGATAAGTGTCATCAGACCATTTCTTGGCACTGCACACTGTGTCTTTCATCTCGGGAGTATGGTTGATGACACTTATTATGATAGGGAAATTGTTTTAAACACTTAACTGAAATATTAATGGCTGTTATACACATATAATAAAATTACCAGGACCACAATTGATATTATGTAATGAAATTACCATACAATTGATTCTGTTACTATGTAAATATTTTGTTTATTAAGAACTTTCATAGCAAACATTCCTTTGTGGGTAGACTACAAGTTTCAAGGCCAGTTTGCTAGATCTATTAAATAAAAATTAGAATTTAGTATATAAAGTCATAAATATTTATACATTATACATATTTCCAATTAATGAGAATTGTATTTAGAAATATGTAACTATGTACTATTACATATATAATATTAATTGTACTATTAATTTTCGATAGTATCATTCATTTATTTTAAATATTTTTAACTATAAGTGTTTGTTGTTAAAATAAGAAATCTATTGTGTGACCTCATCAACACTAAAATTTATTGTTCATGAATAAGTCCTAGGAGGATAGAATAGTTTTGTATATAAAGTTATAACTAAGACCTGAAATCTTACCAATTTTCGTAAGATCACTTTTAAGACAAGTATGTGTTCAAAAACATTGAAAGTAATAGGTACTGGACTTAAAGATAAAAATATTCGCAGATATATATATAAATAACTTAAAGAAGCTTGTCAAAAGCTTTTACCACAAAAAGATTAAGGAAGTATGTTAAGACCATGCTTCAAAAAATTATTAAAGTTACAACAACAATATTAGATTTGATCCTATGACCATTTGTATTCAACCATATAGTTTAACAATAAAATTATAATTACCAACCCACTTAAGGTAGGAAGTCTATAAACATAATTTGATAGGACTGCTCTGGAAATTTTTACTGCATATTATTAAAGTCTACTTCTTTTCGTTTATACAATGCCTAGTATATTTAGAAAATAAATATTTTCAGAAATAATCTACTTTGCCATAAGAGGAAAATTAAATAAGTTGATCAACAATACCTATAAGAAAACATTATTGAACATATTTTATACAAGATTACTGATTACATACCCAAGTAAAATATAGTTTTAATTAATTAGCAGCAATTAATATTCTTATTATATTATTAAACAATATATAGCATTATAGCCTAGACTATCACATATTTTAATATAATTTTGGTCATGAAATGCTTAACTTTTATGCTTCTTCCTTATAAAGAATTAACAAATTCATTGTATGTTTCATTATTTTAAAATTTATTAAAGTTCTGAATTGACTGTATATTGTAGAGTGTGATTGGGTAAGGTGAATCAGAACCACTGTTATAACTTCTAAACGATAACAGTTGGTGTTATTTGCTGATGTCATGAAAACTAAATGCGTACCTATACTTATACCAATTCATTAAATTCATATTATTTGCACAGGATATAGGAATACAAGAAATTCAGTGACCCTTAAGAAATAAAATAAATAAATTATAACACGTATTTCTAATTATGTAATGTTTATCTACAATATAAATTATACTCTAATCAATAATTCTCCAAAATTTATAGAAAGGTTTCTGAAAAATAATATTTTTAGCGTAGGAGGAGTTAAATACCTTTATTTTATGTGTAATCCAATATCCCAACGAAAGAAGTCCTCCTACTTAAACACGAGTATCACTGTCATTCATGTATTTTTAACACACCATCACAAAGCAACACTACACAAATTTTCACTTATAATTATTAAATTATGTGAAAATATCACAGAATGCGCCATTTTCGCAATAAATCCGAAGGACAGCCGTCGGCAATCGCTGCCATCTTTTTTGTCAAATGTCTAAAAACTAAATATAGCGCTTCTTACGAACTCTAGTGTTATTTTTAGAAAATAAAAAGATGTCTTCCTAATTCAGTCTGTAGCGACATCTGTATTAAAACTAAAAAAGATTATGCCACTTATTAGATGTCGCTTTGACAGTTACATATTTCTAGGCCATTTATTACATGGCGTACCTATAACTATTCTTAATTCAAATGAACAAGGCGAAAATTGTAAAACTTGTATACAAAATCCTTGACTATTAACAAGTCACAGTTGTAAATTACATTAATTATATTTATATAAATTTAAGCAATTTTATAATTAAA
>JAOSYY010000009.1:6761345-6779684 GCA_025727935.1 Hebomoia glaucippe | reverse complement strand
TCCTTGACTATTAACAAGTCACAGTTGTAAATTACATTAATTATATTTATATAAATTTAAGCAATTTTATAATTAAACGAATCTTAGGGCGCTGAGTAGAAAAGGCCGTTAGGCCGTTAAAGGATAATCAACTGGCATCAGTAATCTAAAAACTTTGATCCTTCCAGATTTAAAAAATTAATTCACCACAATAAATTAAAATACACATAAATACAGTATGAAAGTCTCTACAGATGAAGTCTCAAGGTACTAGGTATTTTTAAACTTCCTTATTCCAAACTCATTTTTAAATACATTGCTTGTAACTGGCGTTTTACTATCGAAATTATTACTGGACAATTGCAGTCGACGCCAAAGGTACGTAACGAATGCGTCACATTCGTTTACGGCTCTTGTTAGCGGTCGGAGAAAGTCCTTGTGCAATGATGCAAACAACGCCGGCTGCTAATGAAAGAACTTCCTTTAAAAATTTAATCTACATCACTGGCCTTTTTACTAATTGTAAAATTTTAAACACTAGGTATAATGTGTCAAAGAGTGTGATTTATTGTTTATGGCCAACAAAATAATTTTAATATGTTTTGTGTAACTTTCACCCGCTTAGATTTCAAATAAGTTTAGTAAACTAGAAGTTAACAGTCCCATCCAGTGTCTTCTACGTCGAAACTAAAGTCTCCTATATTCATAATCATTTTAGTATTATGTATTGCTTATATTTAATAGTGCTATTAGATAAGGTATACGATAACATAACCACTAGAAAAAGTACATAACGTAACATCATTTCTAATAATTTTGTAGCCTAATCGCCGTTGCGTGGATGTAACGGAAAGAGGAAGTTATATCCACGTTAACAGCTGCAGCGGCTAAAACAACTAAACAACAGCAACCAAACTCCAAAGCACTGATGTAACTATCAGTGTGTAGGGGGAAACCACATTTCTCTTAACACCGAAGTTTCTCTACACTGCGCCCGCGCAGTCAAACTCGCGGCGTTAAGCTGTACGTATCTTTAAGTAGTTCGAGACAAATATTTACGACACAATTAAAATAAAACTACGTTGTTGTGAATTAAATTGTGTACTAGTGATTATAATATTGTTAAAACATTCAATTAGTGTTTAGTGAATAAACGGTTCTATTTCCAACTTGCCCAGCCGTATCCAACTAACTGTAAGGTTTGTTATTTCTAATTAATATTCTTACAATGAACCTTCTGTGCACATAAGTTAATATTTTATTGTTGTTGCTATTTTTATTCTTTTGTGGCACTGACTTAAAAGATTCTTCGGTAATAATGAAAAATATAATATAATATAATAATAACAATACACTTATATTTGAATTATTATAAATTAATTAACAGGCTTTTTCTTAAAAAGATGCGTGTACGTAATTAGTTTTTTGTCAGCTCAAATTTAGAGAATCATTGTTTTACGAATTTTTTGAAATTCCCTACATTCATGATGATGTGCGAATAGTTCACCACTTATCACATTGGACCAGAGATGTAGTTACGCAATACGTATAAGAATACCCAATACTGGGAAATAGTATAAATCCTTTTTTTATTAATAACAATGACGATGTACAATAATACTTCAAATGTATTTATTTGTTAATACAACTCTTTGATTTTTGCTAGAACAGGTCTTCATAAATTAAAGCAAAGTATCAGTTTGTTTGTATCACCTATGTAATTAAAAAAAAACACCGGGCAAAGTAAACTTACAAACGCTTCCCTTCGCGGGGCGTATTAAAGAACATTTAAAACAATTATGAAACCAAAAACAGTAAAACGATTGATATAATAAGTTTAAATTTTCTCATTAATAATGAAAAAAAAAGGAAATGTAGTGATATAAAATAATACATTACGTAATTGTTTAAAAAAAATCATTTATATAATAACGGTCATTAATCACCTGATTATGATAAACGATTATCGAATTCTTTGAATAGAATTGAGTACTTACTACTTCTTACATATTTGCGGTGTTTATTTTATTTATTCAAATCTTCAAATAGAAACTTGCAACTTTGTAAATGCATAATCATATAATTAACTATCTATTATGTAATATACAGTAATATATCTTTATTATTCATTCAGTCTGTTAGGTGTTAAGCGCAGTTGTCTGTTTCTTCCGTATGTTGTAAAGTTCTCGATATTTACTACGATTTTTTCTAAAGAATTACATTACTATAACACATTTAAACACTTATTAGTTGCTTGATCGTTTACACTGATTGCGTCCTTGCGTTTCATAGATTTTAGTTTCAAGGAAACCTTATTTTTAAAATGTATAAATAATCTTTATAATATAAACGATGTAACAATGAAAGTCTTTCTGGCTATTTTGGAGGTTGCTAGTGCAGATAGGAGCTTAAATTTTATTCATGTGCGAATTTGCCAATGGATTATTATCTTATAAACCGGATGAATTTTCCTGCAATTAATATCAATGATACAATGGCTTAATGTACTTCTGAATAAAGAAAACAAAGATATTAAAAACAATTTTAGGCGTCATTCTTTTTAATCCTGTCTACGACGTAAAAAGATATTCAATGTAAATTGAAGTCGTTTATGTTGTCGTACCCTAAGTATGTATTGTACAAACGCTTACCTAGTCACATTAGGTCATAATTTCACGTGAACTAATATTTATCGTTCTATGTCGTAAATGAAATATTTTGACACATCTCTACCTTTGTATGTACATGGCAAAATATATAGAACATTAGAAATAGGCCTTTGTACATATAGAATTCTTATGAAATCGAAAAGTTTACGTAACTCGAGTTTTAGTCACATCAGTTATTGTCGTTGAATTAGTATTTAAAAACAAAACAGTGCGACAAATTGTTGAAATGCAGTATTGTCTATATCCCGCTTTTTCTGAGGCACATTTCCTTCAGACAATGGATTGCTGCAACTCAGTACAAAAAGGCAACATACGCAACATACAATTGTTAGCACCACTCAGTGAATGTCGATAGCGGTGGCGAAACAATGCGTGGAGCGGGATATCAATTAGGTCTTACGAAAGTGCCTTACTGAATAACGGTTCGAGTTTAAACTGGCTGTAATTCTTATAAAACCTTAATGAACCTTATAAGTCTGGTTAAGAGATTAAATTTCGTCAAAAATTTCCTTCAATTTTCTTATGCAAGTTATTTATTAAACTAATATACGGTGTGTGATGTACGGTATAAACGGTATATTCTTACAACAAAAACACAATATTAGAATTTTTGTTTATCAGTTTGTTTGTTCCCGCTAATCTCGGAAATTGCTCGACAGTAACTGGAAATTACTGGATTTTCACTGATAGCTAAGGGTCAGCCAAGATACGTTTATTAAATCATTATCTTCGTCAATATACAATTGAATACCATAGAACTGTCCAGTAATAATGTGTATACTATTGACTATAATAATAGTTTATAAATAAACGTAATACGAGTAAAGACGCAGTGTAAAACTCCTAAATTGTATGAACAATATGCTCGTAGTCATTCAAAAAAAAGTTGACCTTCCGTAAGTTGACACAAAACATGATAACGCGTTGAAGTCTAATACATGGCAGTAACAACAAAAAACTATAATTGAAGTTAATTACGTGGAACTTAATTAAAATATAATTATAAGCAAGTACAATGTGTATTTGTTTATAATTCTGATCGCTTAATAAAATTAAATCTATTTACTTAGACAAATATAGACCTCTTAAAATTCTTATCGTTAATACAGTTACCATTCTAAAAACATGTGATTAACGGATTATTTTTGATATTTAAAATAACCCGTCTATTTTTTTATTTAACTTTTTAATAAATAAATGAACCTTTACTATTTAAACTCTTTCTTTTTATTAAATTTTCTATTTTCTTTTTTATATAAATAATTATACATTTTTCAATTATATAATTGAGACAGAGATTGAAAGCCTTTGAGAGGTGCATATTATGCTTTCACTTTACGCTTAAGAATATTAATAAAAGAAAGATGCACTTTTCAGTCCCAGTTCTCACTCTATAAGATCTTATTTTGTTAATTGTATAACTTAATAAAGAATAAATTGCGACGAGAAAAATAGGTTACATCTATAGTAATATGTAATACAAAATAAGTTATGATACGTAGAGTTATATAATTTATAGGTAGTATAATCTGCTTTCACTTCGCGCTGATGTTGTGGTGAGTTGTGAGTAAGGCCGTTCCTTATTTATGGGTTTTAAACGTTACCATTCATTATATGATATCACAAACTTCATTCTTAATGGCCACTATATTAAGGCTTACTTATAAATTCTCATTATCGCTTACATAACTTAAGTATTACTCACCTTTCATAAAAGTGCCATAAACAGATAGCGAGGAAAAAAATTGGAATTTAAGAACAACAGAAGAATTTAAGAACGTTTACTCATTTATAATTATTCTCTTCAAAATATGTATAGAGCATATTGCTTAAAATATAAAAAAGAAATGAGTACAAACCTCAATATTTTTATTGCAATATTATTATAAATAGGAGATTAAATTCTATGATTATTTATATATTTGTAATAATTAAAAACTAACAAAAAACATTTATGGCGACAAGTATTTATTTAATTTCTTTAATCACTGAGTAATTAGCGACAAATTAGAAGTTTCGTGTAATATTTTGAATCTTGTATATTTACACATCACGGAATGCCTTGAAAACACAGGCTTATTTTTCGTAAATAGAAGCTATTATACATAGATAGGTACATTGAAATGTTAATCATTTATTTGTCATTGACCCCTCTATTTGATTTTAAAATATTTTTATTGTATGTAAACATCAATATTTCTCAATGCATGACCTTCTTGCTTTATTCGGTTGTGAACTTTCAAATCTAAGCGTCAAATAAAGCCATGAAGCTAAGTGAAAGTTCTCTACTTCTTTGTCATGCCTCATTGTGTTGTGAGAAATGAAATGAGACTACAAGATGTTCTACCATCTGCAGCATCTTTGACTGGTCATACTTTTTTCATTTTTAGCATTGTTATGACAGATAACCGCTAGGTTATTAATAACTTTTAACATTACAACCAAAATCCATAACGTGTTTCGATATAAAGAAAGATAGTACACAAATAAGAATGTTATATTTACTTAGGTGAATAAATATTTATAGGTATTGTGAGATTTGAATTGTAAAAGTACCTATTCCCTTCATTACAACTAAAAATACATTTATTAAGCGTAGGAAACACGGTGTTTTCCAGTTTCTTGAGAAGTACAAAACTTGTTCCTCAACTAAATTGAAAGATCGATCGGTAGTAATTAAATATAGCCTGTAGAGGCAATCCCTTGTGCTTATATTACACAAGGCTGACTGGCATTATGTTATCGTGAATATGCAAAATTATTAAGCATGCTACATATATTAATTTCAAAAGAAAATTTTCAGTTAATTCTTTCATTGTGTCGTGGTACGATATTTTTATGAATAAAAGTTAACAAAAGGAAAACTTATCCTTAATGAAAGATTGATTTTTGGTATAGTCAACATTGAATTACACATTGAACTTATTTTAGATAAAACGAACAGCTTTTAGCTGTTATTCGTTATAAGGGGTTAAGTTGTTGTTATAGACTGACGCGTTGAGAAGAACTAGGTGCTGACATAGTATTCCAAATACAGCTCTAATACTACAATTACAATGAGAATAGAACATATTACAATATCAGTATAACCTAACGTAACTGATTACGCTTTAGTAACCGACTAAACGACTAGAGGTCAGATATATTATATTATTATTTTGATGAGTCTTTCCGCAATTTACGAGGATACCCTTGATGAATTTAGACCGTTTCAATTGAAAGATACTGGTTTAGTAAGGTTTCTTAAAAAAAAAATAGTTTCTCTTAAGTTTTTTAGAAAAAATATATTATGGAAGCTAGAGTCTAAGTATTCAATACTTATGTCATATTATTAGGTAACACTATTGTCACAAAAGTACCATAATCACTACATCGCTCTGAATATTTTGTATATTATTACAAAAATCTATTATTCAAATAAAAGCACATATACGAGAATTATAATACTTTAACATTTTGTCAATATCGATATTGTATCTTCTTCCTTAATTTAAAGCCTTCTAGAATAATATATCTCGCGTTATGTCAAGGTTAGAATAAGAACCTTCTAGGTTGTCATTTACCTCTCTATTCTGCATCATCGCTTCCCATTACGTGTTTGTCAAGGCACATTTAAAAAATATATAGTTACTTTAAACACATACTATATGAAAGCAATCTGTACATCGATCTAAATCGATCTAAATTTTTATTACCTAGTTGCCGGAAAGTTCAATACATATATCAATTTCTAAATTATTATAGGATCCGGCAACGGCGGCGATTGACGAACCATGAAATTAAGGTCGTATTACCTTCATAGCGGTTCCAGGTCAGTGACGATGATCAACATGACCGTCATGTTTGATTGCAAATAATATTTCGATCCAATCAAACCTACTATCATATCACCGCTATGTTAAAGGCAGTCATTTTATTTAATGTGTATAGAAATTACATTTTCTATCGATTTTATGGTGATTACAATAAAACATATCTAAATCACATGAAAGTTATTTCTACTTTATGGGTAGAAATACTTTGTAAATGTTTGTTGTATACAGTACTAGCTTCTGTCAGCGGCTTCGTTCGCGTTAGTAACGATTTTTATACATTGAGTTACATTATTGGACTTTTAATAAGGAACCCTAATTTGAAAATATAATATAGCTTATAGCCTTCCTCGATACATGAACTATCCAAAACTGATAGAATTTTTCAAATCGAACCGTCGGTTCCTGAGATTAACGCGTACAAACAAACAAATAAACTCTAGCTTCATAATATTAGCATAGGTGAAATTGCGATATAGTAATTAGGTTAAAGTATAAAGTAATTAAACTTTAATTATGGATAGATCAATAAAATTCATCAAACGTGAATTGACCAAATGGAAAATGGGAAATGAAGGAATGTTTCTATTAATATTTTTTTAACTTAATTGTAGTTCATAATATACATTGTAATGTCTTTTAGAAATTAGAGTTTGTATAACACATAATTCTGACGATAACATTATAGTTCTGTATCATTAAATTGTATTCATTTTTGTAGCGGTGACTTGTTGATTACAATCAGGCTTGTTATACATACGATATATTTTTTTGTCATATGACAAAAACTAGATATATTTTTTGTCAATAAGACCTATAAGCAATAAAATATTGCAAAATAAAACCAGTTCGAAATCCTGTATGAAAAGTTACATAAAGTAACATTTCCACTTACGACGACGAGTTACTAACACAACCGGATTCGCCGCTTGTTAAATTATTATCTTTTATTTTAATAATAATAATTAACACCTTTAAGGCAATTAAGAACTGTAATCGTTATAAATTAAATTATTACTTTCACTCTTGCTTCGTTGAAATTCTTGCTTACAGAGATATGTATGTCAAACAGCCATATTCATATGTAAATAGTCATACGTTAGTGAAAAATAATACTGCATTTTTGTCGGTTTTAAAATATTATGCGGTGAAACATAGTCGTTGGCGCAGTGACGTTGGACGAGGTTAAACTCAATATCAATGTTGGCCTTTCATTTGCCAGTGTGCAACAAACTGTCGTTACACTTATAAAAAGATTCTGTACATCTAAATAAAATTATAGTGTCTATTTGTAATATAAAAATAAGAGGCTAGTCTAAACTGCATATAAAAGTAACGTACTTATAACAAAATCACAATTCGAACGATTTTTATCTGCCTGCCTGTTCTGAATAATCTCTTAAACGGCTGCTTTTACTTCATAACCGTTATAAATTTAAAAATATATCATATTTAAAAAATTAAAATCGAGGGGTTCCATTAGTGTGTATAAAGTTGTCTATAGTTATCTCAAGCAAAACTAAAGAGTCATACAAACGTTATCTCATAAATTCTCTAATTTTTATAAATATTTAAGCCCTATGTTTAGTCCTTTGAGCATTACAGAAGTAAAAGGAAAATAAAATTTCCTGTAATTTTAAACCAATTTAAATAAAATAGTAGAAAGGGCGTGGTGTACAGTTGTGTGGGTTCTGACTACAGTCTATGAATTTTCGATTGCGTGATGTTAGAATAAATAAGATAGTCGGTCATTGAATAATTGATGTCATGAGGCATGTACTATCAAATGTACCTCAGGTAGACACTTGTCTGAAGCCCTCTGTCATGAAACATTACTTTGTAACAAAACTGGAAAGAAAACATTTTATTAAAAATCCAGGTTAGAAATTATATATTCTCAGAAATATATATAAAAAATGTAATCTGCCTTAGCCTTGATTCAAGTCGATATGAACATGAAACATTTTTATAGCACAAAAAACATGTTTTTACAAACCTGCAATTAAGGATTTTTAATAAGAACGCAAAATACTTGAAAGATTTAAGTCAATAAGCGTAATTACTTAAAGAATACGCATGTATCTTATAAATATCATAAACACAATGTCACCTTAATCATCTAATATGATGAGATTTATTGCACTATTATCCTGTTTTTAGAGATCGTGACATGCGTTTTTAGATCTAATCTATAGCTAATTATATCTCTATGCGTTTAATGTGTCTTTGTCATTACTACTATCCGAAATCACTTTTAAACTCCATGGACAATTTTGACAAAATACTTCCTCAAACAATAAACATTGGTTAGTTGTAATTAAATAATTTTAAGAAGGAAAATATGTATTTTAATACGATTATTTAGGCTCTATTTGTATATGACAAATAGCGCTTTCATGTTTCGAGACCCTAATTTCACTACACGAATTAAGTATTTTTGAATTTATAAGCCTTGTTAAATCATTTTTCTAGACAAATTTATCGCGATTTGAGTCACGATTGGGATTTCGAGCTAATAAAACTCAATTTGTGGTATTCGCTATAACAATAGACGATATTAAATCCGTTTATTGTAATAGAATTTGTATTACAATATTCGTAACTTCTATTCATTTCTTTTTATGATTATTCGCAAACCAAGCTTAATGAATTCTGTCAATAAAAACGAACAATACCAATTTTTATTTTCTATTCAATACAAACAATATTTTATTTTAACATAATTAGAACTATAATGTCCAACGAACCATTGTTTTGTCGTTCTCGTATAAAAACTTTTTTGCGGCTCATGTCTTGATAGAGTATGTCAGGATTTCAGACCTCCATAATAACATACTTTTGAGTTATTTTATATGATTCTTTTTTTTTATTAGTTTTTAAGTACAAGTTATTAAAGTTTAAGTTTGTGTTATAAAAGCGACATTCTTTATGACTAAATAAACTTTAAAATAAGGAAGAAAAAAGCCTTTTTGCGATGTAATGACAACTCAACGGTTATAGAGTACACTGAATTGGTTAATAATTTACGTTATTATATTGAACTTTTCCAATTGAACTCACATGAATAGTTGACTGCGTTCTACTTTCTACTACTACTACTGCGATCAATAAATTAAAATTACCGACTCACTAAGAATATTTTTATTACACTGTAATCTTTAATGATTTGGTTTAATTATTACAGGTGTATGTGAATGCCGGGCCGCATGGATGGCGACGCACGTTTGGCGTTCGATCGCCTTGCTCCTAGCTCTGTTCTCTGTAGTGATCGCTAAATGTAAGTAAAGTAATAATCACGATAACACTCACTAAAATCCGAAATTAACATTTATAAAGCTTTAGCCCTTCCCTGTAGTGCCTACACAGGTATTCAAAGACTAATAAAAAATAACATCGTAAAAATATCTCTCTTCGCTGATCTGTCAAAGGTCAAATTGAAAATTCATAGACCACATACACGCTTTCTCTAAACGCGAACCAAGCTTAACCTGATTATGTTTCTAATGGCCACTATTATGTTTTATAGTGTTTAATAGATATTTACTGAGCAGAAATAGTGCTCAAGACACCAAATAAGTATAATTTGTTACAATTCGCTAATTGTGTGTCGTCCCTACAACACACGTTCTAAGCAGTAAGTACTTACCCCACCTAAGAAAGGTGGTACTTAGAATAAAGTCCAGTACACATAAATTGTAATAAAAAGCGCTCTAAAGATTCTCATCATTTACGACGTCTGGGAGTGGCTTACTTTCGTCTAGAGTAGGCCATATGAGTTACTCACGACATACAATGCCCTACAACATAAGATCAAGGCCGCAAAAAGCCGGAGTCCATATGCGATTCAGGTTACCTAGTGTCCTCCAATCATTATTTTAATTCAATTGTAAATACAGGTGGGAATTTCGTTATTAAGCCTGTAATTAGCTGATGCTAATATCTTGTTATTATTAATTGCAATGTTTGGCAAATCAATGTTTCTTACTTTCTGTTATAATTTTTACTGTGAAATCTTAATCAGACTTTTAATAACGGCTTTCTACCTGTAAATTAATTAATTGTATGATGATACTTTATGATATGATAATCTAATTAATTGTATGATGATACTTTGTTGATATGAAAACATATCAACAATGTTTGAGTTGATCTGCTGATACTTTCAATAACGTAGATGCCGAACTAAACGCATGGCGAGGCGCAGGACCGCCTGTATCATCTGCTCAAGAGGCTGAAGACGAGAAACGGGATGCAGAATTACTGGCAGCCGTCAAATCATCAATCAAACAATGGGAGCTAAAGAAGGGACGCACAAGGTGACATTAGAAATTACCGTTGAAAATTATGATATTACAGATTTGTACAAGTAATCGCACAATGTCTATCACATATGAAAAAGCGAAATCTTTATTATAAAGTATACAAAATTGAATGAAACTTTAACTAGATATCCCTTTAATTTAGACATAATCAAAAATTTAAACCCACACGAATATGTGAACAAAATCAATCTCAAATATATTGATTTTCAATGAAAGTAAAACTTAGTATGCGAAATAAAAGAAAGTAAACGAGTGGGGCCAATATTTATCTTTAGTAACGGTTAAGTGCAATGTAAAAATTAATTTACAGCAAATTTGAAATAAATTAACTCGTATAAAAGTTCCCTCTGTGTAATTAGAAAGTTTAAGAAGTATTGTGTGTATTACAAGTTCTTTGGGACATTTGAATGCATTTTATCAGTCTAATCATGCTTTCACTAGATTTCGCGCAGTACTTTCTACAGTAAAAATGAATTTCGCAGCTAGTGTTCCCTATATACCTACAACAAACCCGTTATTCTCACGAAACTGTACACTAACAACGTGAAAGCATCCTATATTGTAAGGTGTTTTGATCCATTTAAGTGATGACTATCAGATGTTTCTTAGCGTGTTCTCAATTACTCATTACTTTTCACTGCGATTTCTTGCATACCTACCTATTCAAATAGCTGTTAAATAAATATTTTTAACGCTGAATAAGTAAAAGGGGAAAACGTAATGTTTGGCATGAATCAATTAACATTCACTAGCCTGTACTATGCAATGTTTTATAATTAATCTAACATAATTTCAAACAATAATAACAAAAGAACTTGAACCATATGAACTTAACAAATTAACATATAGATTAAGATCTAGCGATATGTTGAAAAGAACTGAGTGTATAAATTTGTATGTTTCGTGAATAGCTGCCGAAATGCCTAGGTTTGTTTAAGAAATTTAAGTAAAAACCAAAAGGTAGATATATTTTTAACAACCTCTAGTTTAATCACAGTTTATCTTTACACTCATTAACTTCTAATTACTAGGCACACACCTACATGGGTAATTAGGAACATAGTTTAAACCAGACATAATAAATAAATAGTGTAGACTACTTCTCACACTAATTCCATCAATCAATTTTCATACTTCATCGGCGCAGTGAAGTTCAGTTAGATAATCAATTAATAGCGCAAACTTCTTCATATCTAACTAATATTTTTTAACTATTATTCCAGTAAAATTAACACATTTATTTGACAATATTATTTTGATATCTTCCGTGTTATTATTAAAATTGAAAACGTATAGAACATATCACCCTGAGTGCCATAATTTCTAGAACGAAGCGGTCTCAGGGTAGTGTGTGTTACGGAGAATTTGGGTGCTTCGAAGATGCAGGCCCATTTGCTTACTTGGAGACGTTACCGAGTCCGCCGCAAGAAGTCGGTACACAATTTCTGCTTTACTCCACGATCAGCAGGTAATTTATTATCTTTAGTATATTCTTAAAACTAACAGTGCCCTGCGGTTTCACCTATTTCATGTATTTAAAATGACGATTATAAAAAAGTGTAACTTATGTTCCTCCTTATAAAAATAGATAACCGCGTGTGAGTTTCCTAAAAACTCCTTAGCCAGAACAAACCAAGACATAAAGAATTATAATAAAAATGTTAGTTCAATATAGAGTTTAGTTTCAAACGTGATATGATAGTAACGCATATGCATAGCATATAGCATGTGTAATCTGCAGTTAGGTTTATGATAAACTAAAATAATTACTTTTGTCTAGGGGTGACCAGCCTCTCCTTGCTGTATCGGCCAGTAACATGTCAGCCGCATGGAGTTGGGCAGCTCGGGCCTTTGATTCAGCTCGCCCAACACGCGTCATCGTACACGGTTTTGGTTCCAACTGCGATAACGTGTGGGTGTACGAAATGCGTTCAGCTTTGATGGCTGTGGTCAGTAAACACCACATTTATTCGTTCTAGAACCAGATCGCTTAGATATCGATGAGTAGCTCATTCACAAGTTAATTGATTAATTATGGCTCAGAAGTATGTCATATTTTTTTGTATCAGAGTCCCGAGGAAAAGACATAAAGAATTATTATAACTTTTAAACAAAATTAGTGATGTCTGTTATGTCTGTCCCATATCTAAGCTAAGGTAAACGATTTTTGCCTTTCGCCTGGCTTTTATTAATACTTTAGATTTACTTTTCTCTCTTCGCCGTTTGAAAAATATTTATAAAGAAGTCACAACAGTTCGCTTTTCGTATTTAATATTACATCTAACTACTAAATTAGTATTATTACACCTAACTACTAAATTAATATTACACCTAACTAGTAAATTCTAAGTATGACTTCATCTATACATAATTTTAAATGTATAATCCGGTTTTAAAATTATATTATTTTAAAATAGGAAGAATGCAACGTAATATGCGTAGACTGGGAAGGAGGAGCATCGATGCCGAATTATCTCCGTGCAGCGGCTAATACGAGATTAGTTGGAAAGCAACTTGCTATAATGTTACAAGGTAACCATATCTGTTCTTAAACTTTAAATATTTTAACCTTATTTTAATATATTATATGGTATAGCTATATATTTTTTTCTTAAATATGTCTAAATCAATCGCTAAGTTAAATATAAGTAAAGACAAGTAAATTGTGTCTATTCTAGGTTTGGCTGATCACATTGATCTACGTTTTGAAGATATTCACCTTATTGGATTCAGTTTAGGAGCACATGTGGCGGGTTTCGCTGGTTCGGAGCTAAAAAATATTAGCAGAATAACAGGTATGCCAAATTAATTCTGCTATACAACCAATAACGTTTATTTTTGTTAATAAATAGCTATATGAAATCTCTTAAGGTCTGGATCCAGCTGGACCATTATTTGAGTTTCAAGATTCAAGAGCTCGATTAGACAAGAACGATGCAAAGTTCGTAGATGTAATACATTCGAATGGCGAGAACTTGATCCTAGGAGGCCTTGGCGCCGCACAACCTTTGGGTCACGTAGACTTCTATCCAAATGGCGGAAGAGTCCAACATGGATGCTCTAACTTGTAAGACATTACATACCTTTTTAACAGTTTGTAAATTACCATAAGCCGGTACCGAGAGTAACAAATGCTACAGGACCCGCACTGTCCTAATCCGGCACTGCCATAAGTCAAATGTTTTATGATCAATTAAACCATTCGGTAATTTAATGTCAGACCATAAAAGACTTAATGAAATTTAGTAGCTGCATTAAAAGTATCGATCTAACAAACTTTGTATAGATATTGACTTATATGTACGTTTCAAGGCTGTAAACAGGCTTCTACTCTTCTATTGTACTGCTATAAAAATATCGTTTCTAGATTTGTGGGTGCAGTATCAGATTTGGTGCTACCGTGGGCAGCAGCATCAATAGAAGGAAGATCTCTATGTAATCATCGCCGAGCCTACAAATTTTTTACAGATTCCGTATCGCCCAAGTGCCACTTTCCCGCGTTCCCCTGTTCAAATTACGATGCTTTTTTAGAGGTAATGAGGATAATTATTCAGTGTAACTTAATTATCGCATTAGTTTTAATGTGAGAGAATTATTTCTTTAAATGGATAGCGATGAGAATTTGTTACAAAAAGACTTTGACATACATTTCACTGCAGGTACGTCACATGCGTATTTATGTTCCCGTATTTTCATACTTCTAAATTTTTTAAATTCAATTATAGGGTCGTTGCTTCCCCTGTGATTCCGAACGGCGTTGTGGTAACATGGGATACTATGCAGATCGATCACTTGGAAGAGGACAACTTTATTTGCTTACTAGAGAAGAAGAACCTTTCTGTGGTATAGTATTTTTAAGATTATTGATTATTTGACAGGCTCGTTAGTATCTTTCAATGTTTGTATTCAAAGGCTTAAGGTGGCAGTAATAACTTGATTTTATAATTCATTCAAAATAAATAACAAAGGCTGCTAAAATAATAAATCAATATGATAAATTTAAAAGCTTACAAAGGCTATATTCTTTTCCGATTTAGCCCATCAATACCATGTAGAAGTATGGGGCGGTATCGACGCCGGAGAGAAACCGAACTTTGGGCGCGTTACTCTAACGCTTCACGGAGACTCTGGGCTAAATGAATCGTTCCCTATGACTAAGTAAGTTAATTACCGATATATCTTTTTTTTCACGACAAATAATAATCCAAAAGGAAAAAATGAGGCAATAATTTCGATATAATAGTTACAACGCAATAGTTAAGGTAACGCTCAGTTAATGCTTTTTACAGACGTGAGGATAATGCGGGTATGTCCCGTTGGACGCGAGTTCTAGTGCCGCATCCAGCGCTGGGTGTGCCTTTGAGGGCCACTCTACACTACGCCGCCTACAGTGGTTGGCTCAGCGCTGGTGCTAAACGAATCCATCTCGATAAACTGCTAATTACTGACAGCTTTGCCAAGACGTGAGTTGTTCATTCAGTAGTTTAACATTTCAAAATATTGCATTTTATCATTGCTATAACAAGATAAAATATCTGTTATAACTTAAGTAACTAAGTATATATTAATTTTACAGATCTTCTTTCTGTAAATTACTATGGCTCGTAAATGATGAATCCGTCCAATTACCATTATATGCAGGGAACTGCGAAATGAAACAGGTAACTATTTTTCAATTAACGTAATACCTATTCACATAATATAACATTTATCACACGTTTGTATATATTTTTTAGAGCGACGAGATTGCAAACGAAAGTAATATAGAACAAGACTTCACTTTAAATGACAATGTGACTAAAATAATTGGTGATGATCCACATGATAACGAACTCTTAGAGGAATCACCACATAGGGCGTTTGCACTTATTGACTCGTATGAATGGGAAGGCAATAGTGACACCGGCCGAGCTTTCGGTATGACAAATACGAAAACAGCTCCAAGCGGCCTCGTGGAAATCGCCGAACCTGTTCTCAGACCCCGATTAAGAAAAACACCTAGACAAAGATCTGATAATCTTGACGAAACACACGAAATATCCGAACCTCTCTTACGGCCGACATCAGCGCCACGTTCAACACCACCTTCACCTTTACGAAAAGCAAAAAATTATGAAGTGACTACTCCGACAATTGATCCATCAGATGTCAAAGAAATACAAGATAAAGAAGAAAGCAGTTTTGCTGTACAATTTCTTCCTGCACGTCTAGCTTCTTTCATATCCAGAGCTGAACGTTACGCTAGAGATACCCTTTTGCCTTTAGTCTCCGCCTATGCACCTCGACTTCCAATATTCGGATCTCGAGAACTACCTAAATCAAACGCACGATTTATTCCCACTGAAGAACTTAATGTGACAAGTTCAGTTCCCGTTCCGACGCCAACATTAGAGATGAAAATTGAAATGTTACAAACGATGGGACCGCCTGGAGAGAAGCGCGAATTCGAAACGCCTGAAGATCCCGATATTCCAGTAGTTATTTCTACGACGACGACCTCATCCACAACAACGCCATTGCCTACAACTACCGATAAATTAAAAGCAGCACCAACTGAGATGTTACAAGTCGTAGTAGGACCATCCGTATCGACAAGCACGGCTCTACCTCCTGTCGCACTACGCAGCGAAGGTGAAAAGATTGTAATCGTGTACCCGACCAACGCAAGAGAAGAGAAGAAGATCCGCTCGCATTCTTATCCCGAGGAAATGCAATTTGAGGCGTTGTATCGGCATACAGCTGAACCCAGTGCAGTGAAAGTCGACTTGCCTACTTTCTCCCCACCGATCACTACGACACCTACCACTTCGTCACCGGTTAACAGATCCGATGACCCGCGTTATATTCCACTGTCTATCCAGAAAAAATTGAGTAAAGATTCCATCAATGGAAATTATTAGTGTTCATAATGTACATAAAGGTTTAAAATGAGCGTTGTATAGATCGTTAGGTTTGCGTCATCTTTGTAAAAAAGTATGTTTAAAAGGAATGTTTGAAATGTACATAATTTAGATTAAGAAACAGTTTTACATTTAATTAAACTTATTTATTAAACACGTGTTTTAATCACCTTAAACATAAAGCGATATTGAACATAAAAATAAATCACAGTGTCCTCCACTAAATAAGACTGCACTTGTGCACAAAATCAGCAACTCTAAGTTCGTAGAACTCACGCAGTGAATAGTGTAACAAATAATAATTCTTTAGTTGGTTTGTGTCAAAGTAATAAACCGTAGGTGTTCATAAAGTTCGTATAGTAAAATGTAAGTTACTTCATGTATTTATCGGAATGTTGTGTTAGTATCTTCGCGGAGGACTTGGCGTCTAAGAAGAGCGTGTGGACAGCGCTGATGTGGGCGGGTGAGATGCGCGTACAACCGTCCGCGCGTGCCGATAGCATGGCTGGCGTCAACAGTTGCGCCGCGTACCTGAACATATTGACGTATTTTATGATCTGTATCAAATATCTTCTAACCAACAGCGACGATTGAAATAAAAGAAAAAATAATCAATTCTCTCTTTGCCAGTGTTTTTTTTAGCTCTCTTCAAAGGGAAGCCATATAGGTTATTAGAAAGGAATCGTAGTGTACCAGATTAAAATCAGTACCCACAATAATAGTAAAGTATAATCATTTGTGTATTTATCACAATTTTCGAAAGAAAAGACATATTGCTACATTGTAAGCACATCAATAATCCCATAACGAAAATTTAAATTGAAAATCTTATATTACCTTAATGTACTATTAGCACCTATCTCTGCAAGTGCTGCCAGACCATCGTCCTCGATAGCTATACCTTCAGTTGTCGCGCGCAGTTTTAATATCTAAATGAAATAATGAATGTATTGACTCCTTAACATTGCAATAATATTCATAATTGTCATATTAATTGTTTGTTCCATATAAATAATTGTACCTGTAGCAACTCGGCTTTGTTATACGGTAAAGTTCTGATAATAAGCAGTCTATCTAACAGATCTAGCGGAATTCCATGCGGTGATATGATATCCTCCGTGCCTCTGTAATTAAAATTAAAACTTATAAACGACGCCAATTACAATAAATATTTTTGAAATGTTTATGTTATTCACTTTACTAAAAAAGTGATATAATAGAAATATATTATACATAAAATTTAATTGCACTTCGTTAAACATTACATTTAATAATGTAATGTAATATAACTTATAAACTAAAAATGAAACCACTGCAATTATGGACAAACCTGATTTGACAACGCCCTCTGTTGGTTGCGAAAATCACTATTGGTGCTATGGCCGACTCTAGAGCCCGATGAAGATATGTAAACGTTTCAATATCTAGCATATGTACCTATAATAAAAATGAAAGAAATACTTTTAAATTAAAATAACAACTAATCCATTAGCATTGTGTTCTCTTTTAAAATTTATTGCAAATAATATATTTTTGATTGATAGTATCATACTTCGATAATACAAAGAATCTGAAAGCCATACAAACACAGATCATATACATCCCATTGCAAACATTACTAAAATTTCGTTCGACAGATAATCAATGCAAACTTTCA
>JAOSYY010000009.1:6742670-6759794 GCA_025727935.1 Hebomoia glaucippe | reverse complement strand
TTATTACAAGTATGTATAACTTTTTAATTATTTGCCCATACACTTCCTAAGTCATCTTTAGATTAAATTATCTACAATATAGCAAAATATAAATATCCAAGTATATATACGGTACTTATAACAGAAACACATTTTATTAATTTTTTGTCTGTATATCAGTTTGTTCTGAGTAATATCCGTCGTGGCCAGACCCGTTGCGACAGAAGTTTCAGTATTTATAGGGCGTAACTGAAGTTACTTTGATTTTAGAAAAATAATTAGTGTTTTCACAAAAACATTAAAATTCTTGACATTCACCATAGAGATTTTAAATGTTAGGTTTCATTTCACACTTAAAATAATGTATTTATATAAAATTATTGCGAGTGAAACCGTAGAGTATAGCTGGTATAACTGCCATAATAATATTAATCTCGTACTGGAAGCAGAATACCAAAACTATAATAATATTTGATTTCACTGGAATTTTCTCTGAATAAAGTTGATATATCTGTATTGCTATAAAGGGTTTGTATACAAAGACCTTGTATATACTATTGACACTATTATAACATAATTCTTTATTTAATCAGCTCAGCAAGTATCGCAGGTGCACCCGCGTTGCCTGAGGAGGCAAACGTACCTGATGAAGAGCCTATACCTGAACAGCCAGAATACACTGGAGATGAGGTAATTTATTAGTACTATACTAATTATATAATTGCAAATTGTTTTCCTGAGCGAGTTATTGAAATACATCAGTTTGATTTTTCATGATCAAAATAATCCAATAGATATATTAAAGGTAGTATTATGTGTCTTTGTTTCATCTCAATCAGTTATTTCTATAAATATAAATGTTATTTAGTTATATTAATCAATATCTTTGGTCTATGTTTTAAAAACGTAACATAAATTTGTATCGAGTTTTAAGACGTATCAAACTCAAGTATAGAAAGCGGTTTGAGTCACGTAATGGAATAATGCTTATATTTGTATGTGATTATATATTCTATGGTAAATTAATGATAAAAAGAATGTAAAGTCAATAATACTGACTTCATACGTTGTAGGCTCCACAACCATCTCTCAAATCATCAGCAACAATTACCATATCACCCACACCTGCCCCCGCGGAATTGAGTAAAGCACCAACAACTGATATTAAGGACATACCCAAGGAAGCAGATAAACCAAAGCTTGCTACTAGAAAAGTTTTATCGAAGGTGGACATATCGCCTCAAAAACAAGACGAACCCAAGGTAAGGCAAAAGAACAAATGTAATGATTTTTTATTAGTTTGCATTAGAAAAATGCATTACATTGTCTTTTCACACATTGAAATAAAATAGTTTCACCCTCTACGATATAGTTAAAAAATTTAACGAGAAACCCGATGGCATATCGTTATACATCTAAATGGTTCTTCATAAATGATAACTAAAAACTGCATCAAACTTGGGCGATTCGCTTAGAAGTTACGGTACGATAGGCAGACATGTTAAAAGTTAATACATGCCCTTGTTTTGTAACATCCATCTAATTCTAGCAGAGTTTGAAAATTGGTGGAGTATTTGATTATTAATTAGCTTCACGTTTCGTTTCGATACTTTAGTTTATAAACTATGAATATATTATTAAGTTTTACATGCTATTATTAATACCGTTAAAATAGTTTTTAAGATAACTAAATAAATAAATCTTTTTGTACAGAAAGAAGAGAAGCCAGTAGTAGCGGCAGCGACCGAGAAGCTCAATTCGCTGTCGATATCTCAGCCTGTAACCACGCCTGTGGCCACGCCCGTACAGGCGCCCGCCCCAACACCCGCACCCGCGCCCGCACCCGTAGTCGCCCCAGTCAAACCAAAGAAGTTATCTATAGGTACAAAAATTCCCCTTATCACATTTTATTCGTTCTAAACATGTGAAATTAAAAGTGTAATGTGGTATACTAATGAAAAACACATTGATGTTGTTATGTAGGCGGACATGTTGGAAGTTTCAAGGAACAGTTTGAGAGACGAGCTTCCCTAACTACGTCGCCTGAGATCAAACGTAACGTGTCTAAACCTGGTAAGAAATATCATAACTTTGGTAACTCTAGTCTCAATTATGAATTGAGTAATGTCAAAGTTTTGAAACTGTTTAGAAAGACTTGCCGAATCTTAAAACTAGGATTCAAACAAAAAAATTCTATTATTTTATATTTATTACTTTTGCTCTATAGTGGTATCAAAAATTGCGAAGCCAAAAGCTCAAAGTGAGGACCGCGAATTGAGCAAGCCGCTCGACAACGGAACAGTGCGCCTACAGCAAATAGGCATTGAACCTTCACCGGTAAGATTAAATCGATATTCATGAAAAGCCTATAGCTAATACTGACATAATTTGACTACAGACTTTCATTGAATTATTCAAAACTTCGAAAGCGAACTACGTTCTTCGTTTTTAAGTTACCGTAAATTCATAGACTAAAAGAATGTGTAAAGTTAATCATCTATAATCTATATGATACAAATAACTAAACTCGCTTCTTATAAATTAGCGCACCCGACAGATGTTGTTCTTTACACTCGTCTTAAATACATTTTTTTTTGTAAATCTCGAATCCACAACATACAAAAATCATCATAATTGATCCAATCGTTTCAGAGGAGTTTACAAATACACGCCCATAAGATTTATATACATATGCAAAGATATGTCTTGTCTGAATATTTAGGCTAAACCTCAAAACAGCTTTAGATCTTCGTTGGTTAATATAATAAGGAATAATTTAAGCTACCTTTAGTGTTTCATGTCCATCTTCTGATATACATAAAATCAACGCGCGTGAATCCAGAGGCCACCGCTCGTATTATTAAATAGAATAGTAACTATTAAAGGGAATATCAAAAATTTATTTGGTTACTTAGGCGCCGTTAGAAGAACCACAGACGCAAATGAACCGGGGTGGAGTTAAGAAGACAGAGAGCGAACCCTCTCACAACAGCCATACCGTCGATCCATCTGTCTTACTGCAGGATGCAAGAAGGTTAGTAGAATATAGTTTTAATCATGCGTATACTTTATTCTTACCATTCCATACATCTAAAAGCAACCGTCGGAAAACATGATCGATGTTATTTTGATTACTCTATCTATATTTTTATAAATGGTTCCGAAATATCTATTTACATTATATCATTATTTATTTGCATTACTTTAAACTATCACTTATAACATAATAATAATAATGTTCATTGTATGAGCTTATTAGTGTTACTGTTTTTCCAGGAGCCTGCAAAGTTCGATGGCGAAATTGGCTGAAGAGCGCGCGGGCGAAGAGAGCCGGCGTCGCGCCGCCAGAGACATTATATCATCTGCTATTAGAACTGGTTCGTATACCTTTGGACTGAATGACGTGATCGAATACTGTAATAAACCCTATTTTTTCCTATGCATCTTACCCATTTTGACGTCAAATAATATTAAAGACGGAATACATTAGTATTAAATTTATTGCTAAACGCGAATCAGTATTCAAATTACAGACGTGGTTGACTGAACCGTGTACTGTAGTTGTGTATTGTAGTTTTACTTAGATTCATAAATTTAACGGGAGTGAAATCGTGTTATTTATGCGAAAATAACTCGACCAATTTTAAAATAATTTTGTAAAATGTTGCTTGATTACGTTTTGTTCGATAAGAGAGTCTCTGAGAAAGTCTGTACGTGCAGGTTAATAATAGAAATTTGCTTTTCGCCAGGCAAACCCCCAGTGCCATACGGCAGATCGTCATCTGCGGGCGTTACGGCACTAGTGTCACCACCGTCCACGCCCCCTGCGGCCCCGCCCTCCGCACCTGTTTCTAATGTGCCCAAAGTTTTCAAGACAGAGGCCCATCACCGTGTTGAAGATCATCGCAATAGGTATGTTTCCTTATTGTTTTTATTGTACTTTATTAAAGAAATTTAAAATAAGTAAAGAAATGTTTTCATTAATTTTAAATGTCAATAAAATCTTCGATAAGCATGTTATTTATACCAAATATATGTAGACATATAAGGTGTAAATAACAATTATATTTAAGTGTAGACTAAAACATACATTTTAACTGTATATGACTTGTTATTTAAAAATAGTAATAAAGACTTACTAAATGTTATGTAAACATAATGTTCTCATTACAATTTGAATTCCATATGACAAATTTCTGTTAACAAAAATATATATATATCGAACGAGGTTTAAATTACATTTTTTGTCAATGTATGTTAATGATATTTTGATTATTGTCGTGGGATTTAAGTGAGGCGTGACATATTTTATGATTAATGACAGGGGTGTGTCGGTTGAGCGTATTATACCGATCAGCATGGTGGCAGAGGACACTCCTACGTCACCAACATCAGCACCCGCGCCCGCAGCCGCTCCCGCACCAGCGCCCGCTCCGTATAAAACTTTACCGAGATCCACTCATACGCCACTCAGGTATATAGTAGATAAAAATCTATATTCCGATGTTTCTCAACTGTTTAAAAGTGTGCTGTCCACTGCTGGAAGCAGGCCTTTCTCAAGGCTTTCCAAAACGTCCAATCACCAGCGACTTCCTGCTGCCCTGACTGGGTCATCTGTTCATCTTGTGGGAGACATTTATATCATCACTATCATATATACATAAAATCAACGCGGGTGAAACAGCTGGGCGCTCCTATAATGAGCTTTATCATTGACACTAATAATATTGTATATACAAAAATTCATGCACTTGAAATCGTGAAAAAAAAGCAAGTAAAATCCAAAATAAAATTTGTAAAATATTATTTTCAGACGTTTGGCGTCGACCGAATCGACGGGGACAGGCGAATCGAGCCCGAATACTGGTGAGCCTATCAAGAAATCAGCACGCGAATTCATCATCCCTATCGCGGTTGAGGGTAAGGGGTACGTTACACCCCGACAACGCAGCCTTGAGCCGGACACCTCCCCTAGACCCCACGCACATCCTACCAGACTTACTCCTAGGCGTATCAGGTAAGACAGCACTAAATAGACTACCGTTTTAAACATTTGTATGCTACTTTTATATATTTACTCAAAATATATCTCAGTAAACTATGTTTGTATTTTGAAAACTATATCATTCGTGTCTAGCGGACCATTTAGAATAAATTTTCCTTGGAATATTTAAAAAAAATATTGAATTTAGTTAATTATTCCAGCCGTTCTCGAGTTTTGAGCTTAGCATCACACGAAGTGATTCATATTTATCTCTAAAATAAATTATATTTTATTTAAATACTTGGATACTCGCGTGAATAAAAGGTAATATTATATATAAAATCATATTAACTGTTGGAAGGCATAAATTGAATAATTTAATTCTGCATTACTCCATAGCCATCCTACCCTTATCTGCCGCTTGCTATATTGCTTCATATTAAATAAATTGTCTTTTGGTATTGTATAAATATTTTAGTACAGTAAAGTGTTAAATAAATATTTTTACAATTTTACAGTAGTCTTGTCAGTGGCGGTGAATCAGAGGAAGAAGACGACACTCATATGCATAGATTAAGGTGAGTCAGTTACACTTAGGCAAATTCGCTGAGTTTATCAATCGATCTTGCACATTATTTGGATTCTGAAAAAGTTTTCTTTTATATTAGTCTTCGACAGACATGTTAAAGATTTAAGTCAAAAGACGTTAATATTTCGATGAGATGCTCTGGACCAAATTATTTTATTTGGACCGATTAAAAATCATAGACCAAATACGATATGTGCTCTACAGGACATCGCGACCATTCCCTTTGTAATTTTTCAGAAATTCCCCTATCTGTTTAATATTAGAAAGCTTTTTACAAGTGTGACGTGTTTAGATATATATAGCGATATTAGAAAATTAAATATAAATTTGCACGGAATCGATGCCGTCACAATCTAACGATGCTCGGGCATATGTTTTCTCTTTGGTTTGACGAGAACAATAGGTGCAAGGTATCATTCGTGTAAATGAATGACAAAAGTAAAATATACTTCATTTCATTACAGATCTAGTCGGTTGGCTCGCGCGGAATCTGTGAGTTCCGGGGAGGAAGACGAAGAAGATGAAGGTTTCCATCTGCTCACGGCTGAGAATCTCTTTTCAACGCTATTACATAGGGTGAGCATTTAGTACCCTTTAAAGTAACCGGTGGGCTAAATAGGTTTGAGGACTATGCTTTAGGCGATTATATGGAATGAATGCGATACTTATTTATTAAAATATCACTGTTTTTTGTTTTAAATTTGTGGGTTAATTTCCTGCCCCTTTACACTTCTATAAGTAAGAAAAATGTTATAATTCCAGGTTCGTGCGCTCACTCAGCGTCTTAACGGCGAAGAAGGACCCGGCTTTTCTCAACATCCTCACTCGCTATTCAACAACTTACATTCGCCATTCTTCAACAGGTAGTGTATTTCGACAACTGTAGAACTACTCTAATAATGTTTTTAAAGACGTTCAACTTGGTTTTGTTTTCATTAGAAAATATGACAGTCATTTTTTAATGTCGTCTTTTCATTGCGATACATATAAAAAATATTAACATCTATTGCAACAGATTTATTGGGACCTAAGACAATACAGTTAGATAGAATGAAAACATAAATACTGATAGGTCTAATTGATACACAAAATTTTCATTTAAAATGACACGAACCACTTTTACATATTTTTTTTTAATTTTGTATTATTTTATCGCAGCAAGAAGACGACATTCATTATGGTCGTATTATTTTAATTACCATAATAAATTAATTGAGTGAATCATGGATTATATGTTTTATAAATTAATATGGTGTAAACGGACCATTATTTACTAATTTCCATAATGTCATTATTAGTATATTTATCCATAGTGAATAATTTCAGGTAACAATATGATTTTTGCTTGTTTAAAACTCCATTGTTTTGTGATTTAGCTACTAATTTATGATGTCTATTTTCCGCATGCAGCCCTCACTTACCGCGGAGACATTTCATGTAAGTATTCGTTTAACTTATTTACACGAGATTAAAACATTTAGCTTAAAATGGTGTCATTTCACGTTTTTACCATTTTCATGCAGCACACATAGGTATACGGAAAGTAAAAGAAGTATTTCTGAAACGTAAGTTGTAATTTCATTTAGAATTGTCATGTTACTTTATAAAAGTGGTATCTATGCTAAATGAATAAAAAAAAGATATTTAAAGTGAATTTTCTATGCCAGACGTAATTTTATTAAGGTGTAAGAAAATATTATTAACTTGATAATGGTGTTATCTCTATCACATACACATGTTAATAAACTAATAATTTTTAGCATAACAATGAAACATGATTTTAACTATATATAATTTTACAATTAATTACACGATCATTAAGATATGGTGGGTGTGTGTGATGATCTCGTAAATACAATACAATATGTGAATTTAATACAAGTTATTGTATGTCCAGGCGTGAAGGCTGGGGTTCCCGTGACATGCACGCTCCGTTCGACTCCATGTTCAACAAGTCCCGTCAGCAGATGCCTCGCGGTGAGTACAGTCCTCAGTAGCTGTGCATCGCTTGTCGCACGACACGGGAAAACGTTGCCAATATCGCCAGAGCTTCTATAGTCCACGAGGTCTCTTTAGCACCGCGACATTGTATAAACCATAGCACATTTGTCGGCACGCGCTTTTGCTGTTGTTATTTTTTTTTTTCAAAATTTATGCAAAATTTCTTAATACTTTTTGATTTCAGGACTGTTTTACTATATCTATTCATATCTTTCTTAAATTAATCTTTATTTTTTTGAATATTTTAGTTATCATATTTTTATGTTTACGACAGTATCGAAGAGAAAATGTTTAATGGACCAGTTAGATAATTTAGATACGTCTACGATACTTTGTCATCAGAAAGTTTTGTTACGTATAGTCAGCCCACCGCAAGTAGATAAGTGGCACGGCTAATGGCTACCACTCACATGACAGCTTTAATTTAATCAATTAACGACGATCATTCATTCATATATTTAATAATTGAGACCGTCCAATTACAACTCTGATATTTGTAGCGTTTTCCACTCTAGGTTTTTAACGAAAATTTTTCATATAATGGCGCATAGACAAACTTTGCTTTGTCGTGTTCCGTTGTATGATCAGTGTGGTTTTACTTTAATTATTAACATTTTGATCTTAACCATTTTTCGCACTGTAGTGTTTTAATTCAATGTGCATTATTTGTGCAGGTATTGATTTTTCTCCTACCCGCTAACAATAGCAGGAAAATGTTGCGTTGCTCTAGATTTTCGTGAATTAAAGTATTCTAGTAGTTTTAAATTGCATGAAGTGCATAAAGCATTTCACAGGTCACTCGACCTGTGATGACGAGAACGTGGAACATTATTATAGACAAATTATATTTTCTGACTGACAGCAAGGAGGACTGACCGACTTAGATCATGTATTTGTTGTTCACGCCATATAAATGTGTAGATAGTGGATGTGGTAGCACTCGATGTTTTGATCTAAGAATGCAGAGGGCAAGGGGCACGTAGTACTGTCTGGCGTACGAACTCACGTAAGAGGTGGGAGGGGTAGGGGTGGGGTTGCGCGGGGAAGGGCAGGGTTTGGCCGCCAGCAGGACGCGGTAGTGAGGTTGTGATGGTGTGGTTGCAGTTGGGTTGCGCGTTACACTGCATGCTCCGACCAAATCTACACTCCACAGCGGCACCAGCGCCAACCACAAACCCGCCACAAACGACACACAAGAATAGGTACTAAATTATATTTATTTTAATCATTTATGTTTTTGTGTTGCGCATCGCGCGCTGCGGCTGTTTACCGAAGATAGCATTTGACGTTTGAGAATCGCTGTTGCCACCATAATAATTTTGAACGCATATTTATATAGAAGTCGAAAGCAACATTTTAATGCATTATATTTGTTTTTGGTTTGCTATGGCTTTCAGTTTGATCTAACTATCTACTGGATTTTTATAATTTAATCAAAATTTTAATTAACTCTTAACACAAATTTATGTTACGATTATTCGTACATTGATAACCTGCCGCCTTTTAAATCGTTTAATATTATATATTATATCTCTAAAAATTATAAAAAAAAGGTTTCATCAAAGTAAAAGCATTGTAAATATACATAACGACCCCGCGAGCGTTCTGCATGATCGAAATCGTGTGTTTTCCTGTTCAATTTCAGGTAATAGTAAGAAAAGCAAACAGCGGGCGGGCGAGGGCAAGGACGAGAGAGACGCGAGCGGTCTCGACCTGTCGGATCTGGACTTGAGTTCGATACAGTTCTCTGAGCGAGAAATTCGCGCTCTATCTGGGCTCACTCCGGCACTTTCGCGACGCCTACAGCAACAGCTACTCGACCACCTGCCGCCGCACGCCGCTAGGACTCTGCGGCGCACGCTCTCTCTCACGAACCCCGCGCCGGCTGCCCGCACATGCCTTCGAACACAGTCCGCAAACGACGCTCACGAAACGGATCAAAAAACAACACCCAACGATGAACCGATCAGTACTAATAATATCTCTCATGGCGAAAACACACCTTCTGAATCTCAAGAAGTACCTCCGGAACCAACTAAACCGGATATAGATAACGAAGTCCCACGAGCTTCTGCTTCCCAATTCTGCACTCTACCTCGACTAAAACGGCGTTCTACTACTTCTCGAGATTCCACTTCTCCTACTTCACCTTTGTTAGATGTCGATTATTCAAATAAAATTGGAAGTTCCTTGAGAGATTCCAGTAGATCGCGATCTGGCGCACGAAGCACTCCAGACAGACCTTTACTGAGTAAATATTTATCAGAGAGAACATCATCTTTAGATGAAACATTTTCATCGGATGGAGGTAGTATAATTACAGAACCTAGCTATATTGCAGCATACGGCTCGCCTTCTTATGGAAACTCTTTGGGTCAAGGTTTTAGGCGACATTCATTACGACTGTCAGGCGATCAACCAAAAAAACGTATCTCCAGATTCCTCAGATCAGATTTCTTCGAATCACCCCCAGAGGAGAGTCTCTATGCCAAACATAAAAAAGAAAAAGAATTAGAAACTCAAAAAATACTTAAAGAGATCAGAGAAAAGAAAAATAAAAATATAGACACAATTTCTAAAGGTACGTCCGAATCGAATGATGTTCAGCCTAATTTATACGATGATGTCTCTGTACGCAAATGCTTATCGCCTACTCGTTTATCGTCGCTTTCCGAAGAAAATTCTATTTTGGTAGGGAAAGATCGTAGTAGATCTACAACACCCTTCTTTCCTAGTTTGGATAATATAAAAGAAAACACTACAGATTCTCCATTAGTATTATCGAAAAGAAAAGCAAATAAGGAGCTAAATGAAATAGAATCAAGACTGGAATTGAGTGACAACGTAAATAAAAAAGAAACAAAGATTGTTAGACCAAAAAGTTACCCTGCAAAAAATATAAATATGTATGATGAACCAAACAAAGGTATATCCACTGAAAAGTATACAAGCCGAGAAAATGAACTTGATACTAAACAAAGTACATCGCGTGAATCAAAGTTATTACGGCCTAAAAGTTATCCTAATAGTAATACTAACGCCTCGGATAAAAATTATCTTAATCGAAATGTCAAAAAAGACGAAAGTAAAAGTTCTAGTTCTGACATCAATCCAGAATCGAAATCAGATATCGAAGTCACTTTTAGTATTACGTTACCTAGAAAAACAAAAACATCTCCGGCTAATTCGGAAGCAATTCAACGAAAGGAAAATAAAATTAGTACAGACTCGGATATTACGAAAAGTTCAGAAACAGCAACATCAAACCTTGTATTAAAGAAATATCAAGTAACAAATCCAGTTGAAGAAGAAAGATCTCCGGAAAATGAACAAAAAATTGAAACTGGAGATTTAGAAAAAGTAGCCAACTCGCTTAGAAATCAAAATGATTTGATAGATAATAAGAACAATATTTTAAATAATGGTATTAAAAAAGACGATTCGAAACTTAAAAGTAAAGATCTCGAACAAAAGGAGAAAAAGGTAACGGTAAAAAAGAAAGTTATTAAAAAAGTGTCATCGAAGTCAAAGACTGATGTAGGAAGTAACCAAGATACTAGTGATTCTAAGTCTCTCGATAAGAAAAAAGTCACAAAAAAGACTAAAGAAAAAACTCCGGAAGATTCCACTAAGTTGACGAATGTTACGAAGAAAAAATCCGTTTTGCAATCGATCGGCCATAAGCTAGAAAAATTAACATCTTCGAAGTCTAATTCTCCTGAAAAAGTAAGTCAGAGTAATACAAATGGAAGTGACATGAAACAAAAAGAAACCTCTAAACTTAATAGAACTCAGAGGGAACAATCTGTTCCCGTTGAGCCTCCTACTGAATCGAATTTAATTAAAAGAGCTGTTACAATTACGGATGTTGCTGCACTTGAAAATCAAACTAATACTCAGAATCGAACTACAGTCTCAAAGGTGTTAGGTCTATTTAAAAAATTTGAGCCTAGAGATAAAAATTTGAAATTAAATTCCGAAAAAATGCAAAATGAAACTCTCTTAGATAACAACGACCACGAAAAACAAAATATTACTAACGATCTCGATAATGATTTTGAGAAGCCTAAAAGACCATCCTCTTTATTATTAAATGGATTAAATCGTAAACACAAAAGCAATAAAGATAGAACCGACGATGCTCCCACCGTTTCATTAGAAAATATAGATAAACCAGCAAAGAAAGATGCCGAATCAAAGAACATTCGTAATTCATTAAAATTAGACTTTTCAAAACTTCCAAGAGCGAAAAAAATAGTTCCTACAAATCCTGTGATAGAACCTCAAATAATGGATACATCAATAGAGAAGGACAAAATTAGAAAAGATGATAGAAATGGTATGAATTCCGATGGAATTGCAAAGATAGACTTGGATGATACGATTAGCAGAAGTAGGTCTAGAAGTAGATCAGTATATTCTAATTCTGACGTTAAGTCAGACCTTAGTGCGGAAATTAAAGAAAAGAATCCTCTGTCACCTAGCATTTACCCTATACGAAGTCACGAGTCTACAACACCTGAAAAAGAAGATGTCGTAGATCGAATACGAAGGAAAAGCTTTTATTCTAGGTTTAACGAAAAGAAACACCGAAGGAAAAGTAATCTAGTCGGCCCAGGGGCAACAGAATACGATCCCGTTGCTCGAATATATTCACAAGCGACTGATACAAAGTATGATGTCTCACCCACCTCGCCAAATACTTATGATTTATCGCCTGGTTATTCTGTTGCCTCGGACATATCCCCCTCGACTGAGCGTTATAGATCCCTTCTCGCCGACCTACCCATTAACACCAGGAGTAATCCCCGATACGACGGAGTTAATGACAAAGTTGACACGTACAGATCTCTCGATAGAAACGACCTTAGAAAATATTCAGGAACACGAAGTTACGTTGACTACGACCAACCGCTATCTTACGGACAGAATAGATATTCACGAACGAAATCACTGTTGGAAAGTTCAGATGGACCTGAAAACCTTAGCTTAAGCCTTTTAAGAGAACCGCAAAAGTATAACAGGGCTAATTCTTTATATTCACCTGGAAATTACGCGACATACCGACCGAAGAGAACTCAACGCAATCCGGCAATAATATTGAAAGAAAGCGAAAAAGAACCGAGTCCAGAGAATATACTTGAGAAAATACGTCAAAGAAAGTATTCGATCAGTGTAACTAGAAAGCCCGACCCCGACAAGGAACCGTTGTCAAGGTGTGTATATATTGTAATCTATTTTTGTTACGTAAATAATAAAATAATTAATAACTCTCCCGATAAAAAGATTTTACTCTTGTGCACGCTTCATGCTTTGTATTAAATTTTATAGCACTAATGCTTTAGATCTAGACTTTCTACGTTATATATTTTTGAAATCTACGATATTTCGTCTCATGTAGATAGATATAATAATCATGTCATACATTTCTATTGCTAGAAGAATAAGTAATTCTCTGTAAATTGCATATTAATGGCAATGTTTAAAGAAAACAAAATAATGTCTGTTCATTTTACGGCACATCAATTAATATCACAATTATGAATTTGTTTAATATTTGTACACATCTAAAGTATCCTGTGGATTTCTTTCAGACCCACTGGCTCACCTCAAGGCGAAGGCGACGGTACAGAACGCTCTGCGAAAGGTGACTGAGAGACATTACTAAATACACCACACATGTTAAGTTTTGGTAAACTTAAGCATTTTCACACTCAAATTATTATTTAATCACTTTTGAATATATCATAGTATTTTAATTGAATCTCTAATGGATTTGAACGCTCCCGTGCATTTACGCACGAGAAAATTCATTGGTTCCTAATTTAATCCGAATGTAGGGACATCTTGCCAACGGAGTAGTCTGCTTGCATTTGCATACTTAGTACTTAAGACTAATGCACATTAAATCTCATTAGTGGCAAATTAGGAATAAATATCATGTCGGTAGTAGATGTTAATCTCATCAATATTATGTAGCGGATGATGAGAGTCGGTTTAGTTTGCTGGTGTTCATCGATTTTGGAATAATTTAGAATAATGTGACGAACAAATTGGGATTTGACAAGATAATAATGATCAAACGCCAATAATATATTCGGTGAAACTTTGTATGTGTATATCGTACGCCAAATTATATTTATATGAATATGTTATACATTTATTAAAGGGATTGACAATTTTATCATAATTTGCTAAAATATGATTGAGAATTGAATCTTACGTGCCTTTATGCGACTGGAAATTGTCCATTTTATTGAGATATGATGACACGATTTCATGTGTGTGTTTGCACAAAAACAATATTTGTAACTCATTATATTTTTTGATTAATTAAGCTACAATTATTGACTTTTACTATGCTCTTTCCTAAGTCAATTTTAAGTTTAAAATTTTACGATTTATCTGATAGTATTGTTTGCTAAGTCATGTAACAGTTATCGAATAGAATGGTGCTTAGTTGAAGGTTTTCTTAGAAATAATCGTATTAATAAATAGTATCTTACAACGTGTAGGTATTACAGGAATAGTTTCCTCGAATTATATTATGAAATAAAATCTATTTTGTTGACA
The DNA here is from genome assembly GCA_025727935.1 of Hebomoia glaucippe. Lineage (NCBI taxonomy): Eukaryota > Metazoa > Arthropoda > Insecta > Lepidoptera > Pieridae > Hebomoia > Hebomoia glaucippe. The sequence continues at coordinate 6,745,668 of JAOSYY010000009.1, read as the reverse complement.
GTTCAGAAGTATTTTGAATAGTTATAATCATTATTTGTTGCCATTTTCCTTGTTTTAGACATCTAGAGTATCTTGTAAGGCGATTATTAAAAAGCAATAATAATATTTCATGAATTGACTTCATATTTTATACTCATAATATCGTGAAATTATTTATTAATTTAATCATTACGTATTGCGCTATTTATTTGTGTGTGGTGATTATTAATATTTTTCGTTGTCATAGTTCAATGTGAACTGTGGTTGTGTTGAATAATATTGTATTTTCTATCACACACGTTTTGTATTGAATGTGAATAAATTATATAGTTGAAAATAATTGTTTTTTTCTTACACTACTTTTATATTACTGTCGATAGTTTTGCACTTTCAACATTCTGAAATTCGTAGAATAAATACGAAACGCGTATTTCACAGTATTTCATGAATGTATGCTGGTTCATAACCCAAATATAATTTTAAGATTCTACCCATGCACGGGGTAAATAAAAGATAATCTTTAACATATCAGTTTATTGCCTGTTTAAAAAGATAGATACTGATGGAAAATTCAGCCTTTATTGAAATTGTTGGACTTTAGTGAAGTAGGAAGTTATTAGTAATAATGGCTTTCGAAATACTTAAATAATAAGTTTTATTGTATCTTTGTACAATGACTTAAGATGCGAGACAGTTTTCCAAAGTGACGATGAGACAGTACAAGGCGTTCATAGCATTTGGGAAAGCTAAGGAAAGCCGAGTCTTGTTTAGTCTCACTGAGGGTTACGCCTGCTGTATATGTGTATTGTTATTGTGCGGCGATTTTCTCTAATTCAGTAAAATATTTGCTGTCTGCATCAGCAAGTTGTTCAAGGGTGTCGTCCACCTTGGTGTTTGGGAAGCGTTGTACCCAGGATGAGACCATACCCTCCGCAGTCGCAGGGTACCTCTTCAGTTCTATGTCATCACCTGCAAATAAAGCAGATAGGAATGTGTTCATAGAAACAAAAGGAAACCTATACGTATAGATAAAATTGTAGTGTCAGTTTGTATATCAGAATAAGAGTGTATTTAAAAATATATACAAAGATATAAATGATACTAAGCTCAATCTATACATTTATTGGACAAGACTCATTGACAGATACCTAATGTTAAGGAGTTAATCGGGCTAATTATTATTTTCATTGTCATAACTGATGTTCAGTGAAACCACGGGTCACGACAGTGTATTATATTATATTTGCTTCTTAAAGAAATTCTGAAATAAGTTATGTCTAAAGGTAGTTAAGTTTAGGTTGAAGTCGCTTATAAATTCGTAATTTTCAACGTTGCATTGAATTCAAAAATCACTTTGGAACTAAATACCTTTAATAAAAGTGTTGGGTTGCACAAAAATGTTCCGGGGTTGCTTGTGAAGCAGCACAATGTCTCGCCACTTGTTCCAGGGCTGTTCCAGGCGGCTGTACTTCTGGAAAAGCTGCTCCCCGGCCGCGAAATCACCAGTCGCCTTTATTGTTTGCAGTTTCACTAGGAAATCGCCTGAAAACAAGACACAAATAGATTTACGCTTTTTATTGACAAACATAATAATAGATTTAAGGTCCATATTTTAAGATATAAGAAATATAGAGATATTGAGGCCAATTATGTGTTCTAGACTTCGTGGTTTTGATGATGTTAAAAATTATGCGATGACTCCAGCCAATAGGATAAGGATTGAATAACGGTTGATATACTTTATTCTATAATATGTATCATCTAAAAGGTACTGACCGATAATCCTCTTGCCGTCGGTGGGAATGCGGTCACGTTGTAACGTGAGAAGCAAGTTTTTACCAGGCTCAGTCTCCGTGACTGTCAACATCCCATCGCCTTCCAACTCCAGTAGTCGCATCAATACAAAACGGGCTCGAGCATGCGCCTATAACGCAAGTTTATTTCTAATGTCAACACCGTTTTCACTATCACCCACATCCTTTTAGGTAAGTAACGCAGTTGAAAATCAAAACAAATCCAAAGAATGTCACTAATTACTCAGTATAGTGCAATTGAATACCGATTGCAAAACTAAATAGGACCGAAGAGACGGTATAGAACATTTGGTGAAAATAAAAAGCAACAGGAAGAGGATGAATTCTGCCAGTCGTGCTAACACGGGAAGGTCGATAATTTCCCTGTATAGCTCGTAAACTTGAAATCATCTCCAAGCTGAATTATTATTTGAAATTAAAATTTAAGTTTTATAAGCTAACGGTACAATGAATTATATGAGCCACCAACGGCATTATATTCTTTAATACCTTCTTTGACGTACCTGTAGCCAAGTGTCAGTGGAAGGCTGGAACATTTCGGTTGCCTTGGCCGCTCCGTTCCATAACAAGCTAAGCCAATTCACATACGTCACATCTTCGGCTTCTTTGCCTTCGTACCCGAATATTCTAATTAACATATAATATTAATGAAAGTATTAAGGCATGTTAAATCAAAAATACAAGAAGTGGATAGATTGTACAAAAATGCGCGAATACATTTAAGTGAAGTATTTATTACAATAACACTTAAAAAGATATCTGTAACTTTGACGTTTCGTACTATATTTTGAATAAAATAAATATTGATATATTACAAAAGTAGTACTTAAAAATACTAACTTTAAGATCTCAGAGTCCAGGGAAAGATAGAGTCCAACGGCTTCAGCTCGACATTCTTCGAAAGCGGAGCCCAAAGTCGTGAACTTGCTGTCATATGTCTCACCCTCAGTGTACCATGACTCTATGTCTTTACCTAAAAAATATTCAACAGTTCAGCACTTGTCTACTATAATATTTTAAATTCCGACACCTGACTCAAAACACATCTGAAACTTGAGCTTTACTCAAGTCAAACTTTAAACTTGATATTGTTTCATCTTGAATTAATTAAACTAAAATATATAAAACACTAGATGACCCGGCCACGCGTCGCTGTGGCAAAGGTTTTTGTTATATTAAATTGTAATTAGTAAGCATTATTAGTA
>JAOSYY010000009.1:6711873-6729509 GCA_025727935.1 Hebomoia glaucippe | reverse complement strand
AATTTTTTTCCGTCCCATCATCAAAGGTGTCATAACTACTATCACCCGTTTTCGGCTTCGGGAGTAGTCTTCAAACAACCTGTATAAACTAATTGTAACACTTTTATAAAATTGTACTTCTATTTACTCTTTTGTCAGTTACAAATAATTCTCAAAATTACCTCATTCGTAAAATCGTGTATGACTTTAGTATAATGGTTAAGTCTTGCATGTTGCGGGAAAAACTGGTATAGCCAGTCTGGTTGCAGCCATAGGTGGAATATTCTTTCACAGGAAAGACGCAACGATTCATTGACTGCGGTGAGGATTGTATTACTATGATTATTTTGCGCATTTATTTGAACGCCCATAGCTGTTTCTGTAAAATTATTTTTTATATAAATATAATTAACAGTTTTAAAATTAAGAAAAAGGAAAAAGTATTTCTGGATTACGTTATAAGTAGAACAAAAACGACAAGTTAACAGTTAAGTCGTGCAAAACCAACAAAGATTTATAATTTGTTTTTTCATACTGCGTATTTAATATCAAAAACAATATGTATTTAATAAACCTGTCCGGGAAAATTATAACATTTTAAAGGTAGGGGTTAATTAGTGCGATGTATTATTAAGTCATTTAATCCATTTGCATCGAGTCAATCAGGTGAGCGTTCTAAAAGAGGAAAATTGTGTATAGCAATTATTAAATTATATAATTATTTATATTATTATTACCCATTATGGCGTCCAAGCTATAGGCATTTATGTGAGACCACATTTTAAAATTTCCAGTACCAGCCATAGGCTTTAACAATCTTGATAATTTATCTGCTTCCTTGGAAAAAATATCTACAAAATTGTATATTTTTTTTGGACTAAATGCTGGTATTGCTACTTTTCGACGTGGCCTCCAAATAGGTACTAGAATATAAATGAAACAATTAAATAATAACATTATATAAACATAAAAACGTTTGTTCATGCTTCACAAGCTTCGTAAAAAATATCTCAAGTATGAATTAAATAAACATATTAATATTGTGAAAGCCTACCTGGCGCAAAAACTGATGCATTGCCAAGGAATATTTTTAAAAAACGATGTAAATCAGCTTTTTCTAGAGCATTTCTCAAGACTAACTCTGATTTTGTTGGTTCTATTATCACTGAAAAAGGTGAAATGGAAAATTTAAGTTCATGTGTACAAATAATCACAGTTATATCTAGTTATTTGAAATCATTGTTACGGTCACAAAGCAGTTTTCTTGTTTCTATTATTTTTTTTAACATAAAACGTATATTAATGCTTACTGTAATATAGAAGAGGTCCAAGCCACGCCTTGGCAATACCACCATTTGCTTGGATAGTGAATTCACTATATCTTTTCATAGTATTCATTATATCTGTAATGTTATCAAAATAACTATACTTGATTGAATGTTTGTACAATGTATGCAAATAAATAATATGATAGTCTCTATTTTGGATATTTTAATATGTTTTTTCTAAATACATACTGAAGTATTTACGATACTTATAACAGAAATACGACTTTAAATTTATAATCTGCGTGTCTATATGTTAGCCTGTTGTTGTCAGTTTTACTGGTGAACAATTGAATTTAAGGTTTCTTTTAACATTGAAAATATTCTATGCATAAAATTAAGGCCGGTATCTCGCATCACCCGTACATACCTTCGGAATTTCCTAAAAAATCGAAAGCTACTCCAAAAAACGGTAGATCTTGTCCAGGGCTAGTCACTTTATTGGCCATTGCATACATATGTCGTCGTTTGAAACGGAATACGAGATACCACACCATTGTCAATGTAAAGAAACAAATAAACCACATAAACATTGTCTACTTTGGTCGCAATCAACATTAAAATGAAACTAAAGTCCAACGTTGACGCAGTTTTATACTTAAAAAATAACTGTAGGTAAACTATTAATAAACTGCATTTGTGATATTAATTTCAGTTGGCAGATAACAATACTTAATTTTTTATATCTTTAAAAAAATACATCTATTTATCACTCAGACTATTTTAAATTTCACAGACACAAAAAAATATAAATATTTTTAAAAGCCGTTTGTTTGTAAGAATAGTAGTATACTCCCATATTTTAGAAAAGGACTAAGAAATAGCAGTAATTCACGTCAGTTTGGGCTAGAAAGTATAAAGAAAAAATATAGGGATATCAATCAATATTTTTTATAGAATGACTTAAATTCAGTTTAAACTAGACGTATGTTTTGTGTAGCCATAGATGTAGGAAATCATCATAATTGAATAAATTATTAAATAAAAAAATAACATTAAAAGTATTTTAGACTTGACTCAATAAGTGTTTAAATCAAATACTGTTTCCGGATTGAGATAATTTCTCATTTGTTTACTTTGCAAATAGATAACAATTTCGGTTGAACAGTATTTAATTTACACATCATAATGATACGTTACCAGGAAATGATAATACGACTACCAAGAAATTTATTTGAGTGTTTAAACTCCCCAAAAAAGAGGCGTATATCGTACCTCATAAACGAATAGGCCGATTTTAATGCGGATTTTTTGTTTGAAAGCTAACATAATTAAATTTGTTCTTATCTATATTTTTGTGCTGGGGTTATCCAAGATTTGTAATATTAATTATATTTGTCAAGACAAACACTATATATTCATTTGCACTAAGTTGTAATCACGTTACTTTAGTTTGAAAAATACATTAATAGGGCAACTTAAGTAAATTGTAAAATAACATTAAACAATCTATATCTATACTAATATTATAAAAATGAAGAGTTTGTTTGTTTTTTGAACGTGCTAATCTCAGGGACCGCTGGCCCGATTTGAAAAATTATTTCAGAGTTAGATAGTACGTTTATCGAGGAAGGTTATAGGCTATATTATATTAAAAAGAAATAGGGATCCTTACTAATAGTCTAATAATGTAACCCAAGGTGTAAAAAATTGAAGTGGATGCGAGCGACGCCGCTGGCAGAAGTTGGTGTAGAATAAAGGTTTGGCGAGGTCGACGTGTATTTCAGTTCAGTGTAATTACAACCTTTGTAAATATGGTTAATATCATATCATTATTATGGAAAATACTTTTTGGCTATCTATTTAATGACTCGTATATTTTCAACGTACTTAGTTGTTTATATACCTAGTAGCTATTAAGTACCATAAAAAATATTAAGGTTCTCTCGCAGACTTATCGAAATAATGTTTAAAGAATTCTATCAAACTTAATGACAGTGTCTTTCGAAAATATAAGAAAAATTTGTAATTCAATAATTTATTACTATAAATGTCACAAGCAAAATAGTCCTTTCAAAAAGTCAGACAAATTTACGCATACTATAAAAAATTTTTTACACTAGCGATGCCGCTCAATTTTGCTCGTACTAACTTCATGTATTTGGTTAGATTTTCTTTAATGTACATAAAATAATAAAATTACGATATACCACGTCTTTATTGAAATTAATTCGTAAGTCCAGAACGCTTTTGCATTACAATGACATTAATATACGACATCAGAGATTTTATTAATTTAATTTCTGAAGAATATATACACTATATCACGTTACCTTATTTTTTAGATAATTCAGGCATTTGTACGTTACTACCAAACAAACGAATCGACAAAAACGCGATAAAATTATCAAAACTGTGGAAACGTTAATAAACGTATTCTGATAGTTGTGACGTATTTTTTCCAATTTTTTACAACGCAGACGTACTTGTATGTTTACATTCATATTAGAATTAAAAATGAATATTATAATTCTACAAATCAACAGTCTTTATCTTAATTCTAAGGCGACTTCGAAGCCATCGACGGATTTCATCATGACCTCCAACTTGACCCTCATGTGAGGTATAGGACCTTTCTCAGGCTCGCCGACCACTCGGTGACGTCGCAAAATTGATGAAAGTGCTGTCTTCATCGACATCATTGCGTATTGGTAACCTGGATTTTGGATATAGTTTTTTATCTAATATATAAAATTCTCGTGTCACAGTTTGCGTTGCCATACTCTTCCGATACGGCTTGACCGATTTTGATGATTTTTTTTGTGCTTATCCGGTATCTATGAAAATCGACTAACATCTATTTTTCATCCCCCTAAATGTTAGGGGTAGTCCACCCCTAATTTTAAATTTTTATTTTTTAGACAAAATTTTTAATTTCTATTTTTTATGATACAACATATAAAAATACATACAACCCCCAATGTTCACCCCTCTACAGTCAATCCCTATTTTTATGTGGCAAAACGACGTTTGCTGGGTCAGCTAATAAATATATAATATTTTTGATTTACCTAAAAAATATATTATTTTGAAATAATCATTTATTTAAGCTTCTGACTGAAGGTTATTTACCAAGACAATTTCGAGGTCCGTGGCTGAATGGTATGAAGGCACATGGATGGAGATTTTTGATTCGTTCTGGTAGAAACCTGTCGGGATCGAAACAATGGACGTCTGGACCCCAAAGCTTAGGATTTCGATGAACACCCCATATGCTTATTATTAAACCTGTACCATCAGGGATGGTAGTTTCGCTATCTGAAACGCGAAAGCATAAACATTTGCATCGTACTTTTTGAATGTATGCATGTAATTGATGAAAATTTTTATGCAATTCAGTAGGTTTGAGAATCGGCTACTATGTATTTTACATCCCCTTATATGTTAAGGGTGGACCACACTTTTGTTTTTTATTATTTAGACAAAATTTTTTGTTTTTAATTTTTTATGATACAGCATGTATAAATACATACAACCCCAAATTTTCTCCCCTCTAGAATCCCCTATTTGTATGTGGCGAAACGACGTTTCCATCAGGTAGTATTAATATAAAACTCACCCAACACTGAATCTTCAGTCGCTTGTCTTATAATGAAAGGAACTGATGGAAACAATCGTAGAGTTTCTTTTATAACTCTTTCCAAATACTGTAAGTTAGGTAAATCTTCCTTTACTAGTAAACGGTCAGAGTCCCCGAATACTGCATCCAATCTAAAAGTATGTTTTAAAGTGATTTTATTGCAATATGTCAGTAATATATATGGCGACCTTTACTCGTCGCTTCGTCGTTATAATGGTGATTCTGTCAGTCAATTCTGGATAGTTTGAAAGAAACGATATTTCTCTTAAGTTCGAAGAATATCTATGTAAGAAAGACTTTGATATAATGTTTAACTTTCCTATAGGTCCACCTTTTACGAGTGTCTAGCGAAAAAGCAACTTTATACAGTTTCTATGGTCTATCTATCGTATCGCAAATTCATCACAATCGTATCATCGTTCTAGGCGAGAAAGTGTAACAAAAAAAAATTATCATCAGACTCACTTTTACATTTTCGATATTAGTTAGTAAGTTAGTATATCTTACTCGTCAAAAACTTTCTGTTGTATGCCGGGGTATTTTCCTAAAAGTTTCAGAACAAATCCCATGGTGACTGCGGATGTATCCATGGCTGCCACTATGAAGGTCAATACTTCTTCGCGCAATTCTAAGTCACTATAACCATTCAAACCGCCAGACTGATTAATAAGGAGATCCAAAAAGGTAGCATCCGTGTATTTATTAAGTAAATCTGCAATGTAATATGATTATAATTAATTTCATTCCAAAAATAACTAATTAAACATAAAAAGTTTAGTCACTGGCCTGACTATACAAAAAACTAAATTTGGCGTACTAACCATGTTTATCGCTTACAGATGTGTTTTTCTCTTGTTCTCTTAACTGTGCTTTCTTCTTTTGTATTATCTGATAAAAAAGGAGTATGAATATTACTACATTTATAATTAAGTGAATATGTTCGTTTAGAATGTTCCTTTACAACAAAGTCTAATTACTGATTCATAAAACTAATTGTACGTGAGTTAAATGTACAATACAATGTTATTATTCATTTCATATCATTCCAAACTAAAAAATATACAGAGAAGTAATATTTAATTACAACTACAACTGTCATATTTTGAATTTGGAATGGTAAAATCTACAGAAAATAACATGTCCAAACTAAAGCTACAGAAGGTTTAGTTTGGGCATGTAGAAAATATGAATGCAAGATGACTAAACAGGTATATATATTATAAGGCTGATGTGGAAGCTAAAATTCCAACCTATATCGACGTACCGAGTCCAATTCGAGGATACCCTAAGAAAAGGGCAAGTCAAAAGTGTGTGTAATCGGCGAGCGTGTATGAAAACATTAATGGGAGTATAGGAACAGTCAGGAGTTTGTTAGGATCGTTGCAATGGAAAGCCGTAATCTTTGCCAAGCTCTACGAAAAAAGGCATGATTATGTGTATGTATGTTTGTAAAGAACTTAATGTGACGACATTGTATCGGTAAACTGTGTTAGTTTATGATTCGTTTTTCCAAATAAAAAATTACTTCTCACTCTGATCGTTTTATTTGGAAAATATTATAAGAACAATATATTTAATGAATCGTAACTGTGTGCATCCGCGTCGGCTTTTATGAATTTAAAAATTATCGAAATATATGCGATTATGATAAGAAACTAAAAAATGTATGTGATCTTTTTAAATATAAATTAATCATTAATGTTCTGTGCGAATCTCGAAAATGGCTGGACCTAAGTAGATTTTTTAAAAATATTTGTGACGTTTTAGGAAGGTTCTTATGGAAAAAAACTTGAAAGAAAAATGCAGGAAAATGGAAAGCCCACCTATTCTTTCTCATATACAGATCGTCCCAAGCGAGCTATTAAATTTTGAGCCCATTATAATTATTATAATTGCTAAAGGCGAATCAGTTTTCAAAATATAGAATTTGTGAAACATATCTTTGTGTATACCTATAATAAAATTTACCTTAATACATAAAGATACGAAACCGCGGGGCCTTGCTAGTTTAAAAAAAATACATCAAGTACCAGACATAGTTTGGTAGACAAGAAGACACGAAACACGCATTCAAAAGACGATAGTTTAGATAATAATTCCAACTTGCATGCATAAAACATAAATGAAGAAGGATGTTTTATATGCCATAATTACTTGTGTATTTCTATCTCATTTTATAAATTGGTTAATTTTAAACTTTATTAATATGGCAAGGTTTTTATGAAGATTAATTTTTCGTTTCAGTGTAATTTTATAAATGAAATTGAAGATTTGTATTACATTATTTATTACGTTTTGCTGCGTTTTTTCCGAAATGTGCTTTATCTTTCTGAGCATAATATTAAAACATACTACATAATCTTGAGCATAATATAAGTGTAATTGTTATTATACGTTGATTTGCTAAATCTAAATAAAATTTACCTCATCTGTGAAATCGTGTATAACTTTACAGCAAGCCTGCAATTTGGAGTGCTGTGGGAAAAACTTATATAACCAGTTCGGTTGCAGCCAAATTTGAAATATTCTCTCACAAACATAATCTAAAGCCTTGTTTGTAGCTCTCAGTATGCTATTATCATGGTTGTCCTGCGCATTAATTTGTACCCCAATGGCAGTTTCTGAAACAGAGTAATAATCCCTCGCTAACCTACAATTTTTATACATATACTATAGTCATAGTAACATATTCATATAATTATATAGTCACGCCTTTTTCTCCCAGTAGAGATAGCAGAGACAATGGCTTTCCACTTGATACGATTCTAACAAACACTTTGCGCTTCCTCTACTTCCGATATTGACATCAAACACGTTCTCCTATTATAGACACAGTTGACGTGGCTTTTACTTAGAGCATCCTCGATTTGGTACGTCCGTATAAATTCGACCACCCTTGATTTTAACGTTAACAGTAGCTTTACATTTTAAAAAACAAGATAAAATTATCGTAATGTTTCAATTTTAATTAATAATTACAATTTTACAATTTTGTAAAAGTTGTTCTTGAATGTTTTTGCGCTAATGATAAGTATGTACGGAATAAACTCTAGACAAGGAAAATCGATTATACGTGTATTTTAATGTATGTAGCTTATATTAAAATTATATGGTTTTAAATATGATTTTTCATATAATTCCAAACAGCCGATATGACGCGAAGACATTAATTACATTTTGAACACTCGTTTTGAATTTTAGTTGTAGATTTTTATGTTAGCCATTACATATAAATTAATATACAATAATATTTAAAATGCTTATAATTATTATTCTCAATAAAAAAAACCAGCCTAGATTTAAAAAACAAACGCCGACACATTTTTGTGTCTGCTTCAAGGCAAAAATGTTTTTCTGGAATCTCATCATACGCCTGAAAACACGGACAACTTATACCGGATGTTTGGGGACTGCTCCCGAAAATGAAGACCATTCCATCTTGTAAGTACAGCTAAATGAAACAATAGTTTCATAAAAAATACATTACTTTACTAAATAAAAAGAACGAGCACTGAAGCATGATAACAAAACAGCTGGACTATTATGATGGAGCAATATAATGCTAATGAAACGTTTTAAAAATATGTTTTTTTTTTTTCAGGATCGAATTTTATTCCGCCCTTTCATCAAAGGTGTCATTGTACTATCACCTGTCCTCGTTTTTGGGAGCAGTCCCAAAACCTTACCTATATAACACAAGGTTAATAAATACGTTGCCTGAATTTATCAAAGTCTGAGAAGTTCAAATTTACTAAGTTACAAGAAGTTACTAATAGACCACGCACCAGTGATCTCTTCAACGTTAAAAAACTTTATCGTGTTTTTGAATTTTATAATAGGCATATTCTTTATTTAGTAATATTGAAGTTATTATAAAAACGTATTTATTTATATATTTTTACGACGTTCTTATGAAGTTTAAGAACTTAATCATAAAATTGCGCTCACTACAATTTTTTCTTTAAATGAACTTTAATTAGGCAATTCATTATTTTATCACATTATAAAACATAATGTGCATACCGGAAAAACAGCTTATTTAAATAAAAGATAATTTTGTTTTATAAAATATTGATGTCATTGGTTAAATAATTTGATAAATTATTTATTTAACTTTACTATTCGTTTAATTTTTATATAAGGCTTTAATAGGATCAAAATTGTAATTTGATAGGCGTTATATATGTGTAGTATACGTAGGTAACACAATATATATCTTACCTAAAACAGCATCTAGACTGTACGCGTTGATATGCGACCAAATTTTAAAATTCCCAGTGCCGGCCATAGTAATTAATTTCTTTGATAACTTATCACCCTGTTGCGCAAAAACGTCTACGAATGTAGATATTATCTTAGGGCTGAATGCTGGAACAGCAATTTTTCGACGTGGCCTCCAAATAGACACTAAAAAAATCGAATGTTACTTCTACTTGATACGTTGATACATAAAATAAAAAATAATAATTTTATAATAATTGTAACAAATATATTTACCTGGTGCGAAAATTGATGCATAACCAACTAGAGATCGAATGAATCGATGTAAATTATCTTTTTCTAAATTATTTTTTAACACAATTTCAATCTTCCGAGGGTCTGTTAACACTGAAATTACAAAGAAAGATTGGATTTAAGTTAATCTGCACAGTTTATATTATTAAATAATAACAAAATAGATTGTACAAAAAGATGTCGATGACCAAATCGCTAATGATAATTCTAGGTATGATTTTAGGACTGTGAGAGTGGACTTTTGAATATTTCATAAGGAAGTCTTACATCAGTGGTTAGACGACTTTGAGTACGATTTTAGGAGTTAAAAAACTTCATTTGTTTTTGTTAAGGAAGTATATAGCTTTAGATTAAGAAGCGATATTTCTCCTAATTATATTTACTATGGGCATGTAATTTGTCGGTCTACTTTAATTCTTTGTACATGATAGAATTTTTGGTTACTTTACTCACTGAAATAGAAGCGCGGTCCGAACCACGCTTTGGCAATACCACCTAAGCTTGTTGTTACACAGCTGTATTCTTGAAGTTTATTCATAATATCTGAAAATTAGCGAAAATTGTTTTAACTACACACTTCATACTAAAGAGAAACTAATGCTGCACAACGGTTCGGTCCGCATAAAAAAAGATGAAAATCTTTAGGATTACCTCTGTGTAACAAAATTTATCCAAATCGGTTTAGCAGTTGAGACAAAAAAGCATAAGCAAATGTCACTTATAAGTAAAATATGAATTCATTAAACTTATATTAACGTAACATTCAGTAATAAATTTAGTTCATATTAAAATAAGTTATTTTAAATAATATATAGTCTGAAGATGATATAATACCAGTTTATAATATATGATCCTTTCAAAAGGATAACAGTAAATAAACAACATTCTGAATTTGTATGTACTTACGTTCTGAATCTCCTATCATATACAAACATACTCCAAAAAATGGTATATCCTCTTCAGTTGCACTTAATTTTTTGGCTAACGCATAAATATGTCGTCTTTGAAACCAAAAAATGCCATAGATTATAACTATTAAAATAAAACATAACCACAAAAACATTTTGAACAAACCACGCCGACGGTCAGAAATGGTCAATTGAAACGATAAAATTTTTAACACTAATTTATATAGAAAAATTTTGTGACATCATTAGCCTTTTTATATAAATATCTCTTAAAGACTTACAGAGATAATGTTTAATTCGACGAAATAGATAGGCAAAAAATTACCTAAGTAGAAATATAACGTTATTTAAAAAAGCATTTTTTTTAATTTTAATAATTATACTAACTTAACGAAAGACGTAAAATTATTTGATACTCACACTCTCAGTTTTTGAACGTGGTTTTTATTTAATGTTTTTAACTAATATATATAAGAAATTTACGTCAGTCATAATCTTTTAAGCCTTACTTTTATCAAAATATTAGTAGATACTGAACTAACTAGTAATGCAAAAATTATAGATGAGCAAATGCTGTTTAAAAACTTTTCCTTCTACATACCGTAACCGATTTTAATAAATATTGGTAAAAAAGTAGGTATTACCTTAAATATATTTTAGTATCTAATCAATGTACAAAATAGTATATGATACTACCATATGAATAACTGTTATTTACTATGCGTATGGTTTTTTAATATTGATCTGAGAGAATTCAACAGGAATTGAGTGCTTTGTGTTCACCAAAAACTGGCTCTCAGGGTAAATGGCTTCCACCCATGGACATTTGCCGACTTACACAACTTAGCCGGTTTTCTAAAGAGTAACGGTACAAAAGAAACAGGATATATAAACAATATGTATATGTATTATGTAGTGACATAAGTAGGAAGTTGAACAAGAATTAATATAATTTTATATTTTTTGTGATGACTTATTAGTGTACGATTAAAAAAGAATTGTAATTATATAAGTCAACAGAGCTTGAGTGATTATTATATAAATAATGATTATTATATTTTAAAATTGAGTTGTGCCACTTTGATAGAAAAATGTTCGAGAATATCTTTAACTTGTTCAACTTTTTAAAGTAGTTAATAATTTTTAAGAGCTTATAAATTTTAATGTGTGACATCGTGACGATCAGGTATTAAATATAAAAAAATCTATACCGAAATCGTGTTCTCGTTAGCAAGCTAATAAATAGGCTTGTTACGCTATCCCATTTTTTAGCTACAATCGATTTGTAATGTGGAATCTATCATTCAAATGATAAAAAGTTTATTAGGGGCCTTGAGACGCACGTAATCACAGTGTTGCGTGTTTCTCAAGGTCCCTTCCTGCGCGCTAAACAAATGACCATCGCTTTAAATGAAATTTTTAATTCTTAAATAGTTGTAAAGTGACATTTTAGAATTTTTAACCGATTTAATTATAGTTAACAATGCTAAACTGGAAGGTTGTTTAATTCCACGTGTATGCTTATCAGCTGTATTAAGAGCTTACGGATCTTGTGTTTTTTGTGTTATTTAGCAAAACAAATTGTAGAATCCAAGATTGACTTTAACTTTATGGTTAGGTTAGACAACTAATAAATACTAAAAAGTTATGTCTACATGTAATTAGAGAAAAAACAATAATTAAAATATCTGGATATGCTGAAAACATTGAGAACATTATAAAGTTATATAATATAATATAAGTATTATAATTATTGTATTTTGATGAGATTAGCAATATAATTCAGATGTATTTAATAAATGAGAATGTCCCTTCAATAAAATAATTGAAATCTTTTTTTTAATTCCAAATAGGCATTTATGACAACGCTGTCAGCAACGACAGTTGTTAAAATATTAAAAGCAAAAGCAACAAATTAATATTAATTTATATTGTGTAATAAACCTGTATATTTTTTATATTAGGTATGTATGAAAGTTTAATTAAATGACTGCTTTTGATCAACTTCGTTTAGTTAAACAGATAAATATATCATTTATAGAACAATATACATAATGGTGATTATTATATATTAGATTTAATTAAATCGAATTATAATATATTAGATTCACTTATATCGAATTCATTATTATTGTCAATTTAAACAAAAATAGTTAATAACATTTGTGAACTGTTCTAATAATAACTTAAATTCTGTATAACAATATTTTTCTAACCTTCAAAGTTCTTGATGGCTAAATAAAGATAGATTACATTGCCTCATATTTTGGTGTACATTCAAACCGCAGAGCTACTATTTTTTTTGTAAATTGTCCCTGATGGATATAACAAATACATAGGTCTAGTTCTGACGACCGCTGTGATTAGAATGTTGAATTATGTATATACGGACGGTAGAAAAATATAATCTTACTAATATAATAAACGTCTAAGTATGTGAGTATGTATGGATGTTTTTTATTCACGCGAAAACTATTGAAAGGATTTTAATGGGACTTAATAAAAATACATAAAACTTATACATCAGAATAATATAAAGGCATCAAAATAATTTAAAAATTTAAATATAAAATGTTTATATAATAATAATATGTGATATGGATGTAACAGAGGAGCAAAACTACTCTTAAGTAGTTATAAATGTGGTCTATGTTAGAATGTAAAATTTGTTAGGGACGTGGTTACATAAGAATGCACGTAGGGTAGGTGAGTACATTCTTCAGTCTGAGTATGTACATTCAGGAATGTCCATAAGTATGAACTTATAATAGGAGATTTAATTGAATAATAATATTTGGCCTACTTTTTGTGAATAATTTCAGTGCACTATTTCGCAAGTGAATGAAGATCATCACGTCATTACTTGTCACAGGAATTCTCTATAAAACGGCGGTGTCACGAATCCTGGCATGCCACGCTATAAATTATTTTCCTAAGCTTTTGATGCCAGTGGGAACAGTGCCGAGAGGGCTGCCGATCGGTAAAGTCGCCCCCTTCGCCCCTTATAGCCGGAATTGGCGTAAGTTTACGAATTTTGTAAAACATTTTGATAACACTACAGGTATCGATACCACTTTGAAAAGTTAGTCATGACCATAATTTTATAGAGGAATTAATAAATTAGTAGGTAAACATTTGTTTATTGTTCAATAAAACATCCTAACGAAAATAAGCAACCAAAATAGTATAAAAATAAATATAAAGTTATGAGTATTCGCAACGCCTTAATATATTTTTATTTCAATGCACTATTAAATCTACTGCATGATATTTTTTATCGTTGGAGATTTCATACTTTCAGATGCTGAAAATGTCAAAACAAGATATGGATAATGACGGACCATTCATTTATCGTCTCAATGATAACGGAACAGGGCCAAGTTTACTTGTGAAGGTAGGTCAAACTTTTCTTTTAATAAGTTTTAACCTAAAACTAAAAAATATATTAAATTTATTAAGAATATGCAGAAATGAGTCCGTCTTGATTCTCCTTTCTTTAGTTTATATTTGACATGTAAATAATTACTTGTTTTTGTAATGTTTATAATTCAGGATAGAATAGGATATGGTTAAGAAATATAATCGAGAGCTTTAGCAGCTATTAAACTTAAGATAGTTTAAACCAGCAGTGATAGTTTCTACACCTGATATAAAGTATCTCCCCTTAGATATACTATGAATCTGAATTGTGTGATTATTACAGCCAACTATATATAAACTATGCAAGACTAGATTTTAAATTTACAGATTGTAAAAAGATGCGTATATTGTTATTTATGAATTTCTATGATTTAGGTTTGTGCTGAGCGCGGTTGGCGTATGTACCAAGGCTATCATACATCCGGAGAAGAGAAGTGGAACCTTTGGTGGCGGACAAGTGCCTTTCCGGCGACTTGCTACAAATCTCTGGACGATTGGCAGGTAATCTATGCATGATTTGATTTGAAAACCTTGAATTCTATATTCACATTAATATCTTGACTTAATTTGACATTAGTTTAATACTATATTAAAAATACACAACACTATCAACAGATTGATTATAATATATGATAAATAAACCATAAATATTCTTAAATCTATAAAAACAAATGTGTATTTTAATAATAGTGAGACTCCTAAAAACTAAAAAAAGCTAACTGCTACTAAGTTTACTATCCAATATATCACATATAAATTAATAAATTAGACCATAAGTATCGTTTAACATGCGAACGAGAGGAGCGTGGTTTCCCAAATAAGTTGCAGCTCTTAATATTTGGCTAATGCATCAAATAACAGTTGATTACTTTAGAAGTTTGGGTCCATTTTAAAGCAAAGATGGTTTTAGTCATGGAGTAAATAAGACGAAGATCACAAGTAAAACCACAAAACGTGGCTAGTGTTAAAATATTTTTATACAGTATAAAAGCCAAGATGATTTCAGGTCTGCATAGTTGAAAAGGGTAACGGAAATGGTAAAACGTTTGGGCCATCAAAAATATAGGTGAAAGTAAAGTTGGCGCAGTAAAACGATTTTGTACAATGGTTCATTGATGGCTGTTTTCTATGGAATTTTCTCGTGTTTCGGGTTAATCCAAAGTAATGGCGTTGTGCTGTGAACATAGATAGTTTATGATCGAAGCTCGTGTTTGACAATATTTTTATGCATGTTTACGGCCCAGCATTTCAATAGGCCCAACTGTTCAATGGATGTCAATATGGTCTATAAACAGACGATTTCAGAATTTCTCTACCTGTTTTAGTTTGATTACTATTTTTGTGGGTTGTAAAATAAAGGATACGGCATACGAAATAAGGATAATAATGTTTTATTTGATCATTTTATTTTTACCTACTTTTGTTTTTTTTTTGAGTGTCTTTTTAATTAGCATATTATTTAATGGAAATATTAAGTATAAGGAGAGACGAAAATCAATTGTTTTATTTGAATTATACGTACATCATCATTTTTTGCTGTAAAATATCTTATCGCTATAACTGTGAAGAATGAATATATATATTACTAGTTGAGAATTTATTTGGCTTCTGTAAAGTATCATCTTAAAATATTAATAAATAATTTACTTTGAAAAGAGATGCCTTAAATTAAGAAAGGTTTCTTATAACGTTATTTTTATGCATGTAATAATTATTCAGCTACTGTTATCGTATATTGCATGTTTAATTTACAGTTTATGAACCACATACCAAAAGGAGGGTCAATATGTCGCAAAGATAGTTTATCCCGCCTTCTGCGCTGTATGCGAAGAATCTATGGGCCTATCTATGACTTTAGGTAAGTTTTACTTTTACTAATAACAGCTGTGACCGACCCTTAAAAGGAATCTTAATTATTCGTAGCATAATATTCAAAACTGAGATTTAAGAAAGCTTTTGCCGTGTTTAAAATCTCATCGTAAGTATACGGACATGGCTTTTACAGGATTTTTTATATAGTTGTTGTGCGTATTCGCTTGAATTCCAGCCTCACTAGATGTGTAATTATTAATGTAAGTTGAAGTGCACCGCTGCTTCATCTAGACTGATGTTATGGAAATGTAATATGGAGTCAGAAATAAAAGTAGTTTGTTCCTCTGTATACCAGGAAAAGTCGGAATTATTCAGAAGAAACAGACAAGCAGACCGACAATGAAATTATAAATCGTGTTTCTTTTTAGTACCGTATATATGCTTTTATAGGTCTTCAGAAAAATATTGTTACTTTGTTATTACTAAGGGACACATCAATCTTATTAGTATAAATATACAATTGGAAAAACGTCTTGTTTATATGAATAGTCAAAATATTACGATTTTAATAATGACATGAAATGTTAAGCTGATTTTGGCGTAATATTTTATTTGAAAATACCATAAAAGTCTGAGTCTGACATTAATTGTTTCGTGCGTTTAATTCATGGCAAGCGGAAGTAGCATTAATGGTTAATTAGATTTAATTTATATCCCGAACCGATGTTAGAAATCAAAAATTACGTTTACGACCTTTTCTTACTATCGAAATTGAATCGAATCGTCATTAGAAGCGACGTGAATGAAACCGATAAATAAAATTCGGCTTTGATAATTTAAAGTCATAAAAAATCGACACGCGATTTCGTGAATCTAAATTAAGGCTGTAAAACATTAGATTGTTGTGATCAAATCAAAATTGAAATAACTTTGTTTATATGAGAGTGTATATGATTTTGATGTAATGCAATTTAGATTTATCATAGTCAAGTTTTTTCTAAAAAAAAAACACATCTTTTTTTATACGATAGTAAGACAAAAGAGGGTACAGTTCACTTATACTATCGGTACTTCGAAGCTCAGTAGATCTAGACGACGCGTTACAAACCTTAAGGCCTTAGCCATATTTTGCATATTTTAGCATTTGGCATTTTTAGGACGTTGTGCTGCCGGCCTTATTTTTATTTCGAGTATTCGGAAATTCATAGACTGAAACTGAAACGCGCATAGCATTACACGACTTATCCATCTATGAACGTGACCCGGACAGAACTTATAAATTATTAGGAGTTCCTCCCACCTCATTTGATACTCGAAGTGCCTGTGTGTTTGACACTCGGCCGGTTACAGGCAGTCCGTAGTCGCGGCAGAACACAAATTCTATCTATTTCGATTTACGGCTAGCGATGTTTTTTTATTGTTCCATTTGTGGATTAAAAGTATATATGGCAGATTATGAAATCTGCAAGATATGTAACTTGTAAAAACATACAGCTGTAGACTCGGGGTATGTAGAGCTATGTTTTTCAAATTATTGTATTATATGCACGAGTCAATCGCTCGACGTCATAGACTATTTGAATGAAATCACGCGTGCGTTTGCGTGTCTCACGGTAGTAACTACACGGAAAAATCCGGTATTTGAAAGCCCTCTGTAAACATTTATTTATGCCGCGAGTTCGAAATCTTATTGAGATTTTGATATTAAAGAAAAGCGTCTGAATAAAATTATACAACACAATACAATCTTTTATTATTAAATGATAATGGCTATTAAAACGTTTTTATATTTATCTGGAAATGGTTAAGTAACAAACTACGAGCAAAAGTTTAACTTAACTTATCTATAGAAATCAAATTCAAATGAATTTTCCATGTGTTGTTTAGATTACAATAATATCGTCTGGTATGTTAGATCTGATCCGATGATGGATTTAAAAATATCCTTATAATAGTAGTGAAAACTATAATTTTAATTTAATTTCGCGAATTCCTAAACGAAATGGAAGAAATGAGAAATAGACATTACAAAAGTGATATTAAATTAGCGAAGTTTGCATTCGCTTTTAAAGGTCAATTTAAGAATTGTTCCTGTCT
>JAOSYY010000009.1:6653395-6671961 GCA_025727935.1 Hebomoia glaucippe | reverse complement strand
CACATTCCAATTATGAAACTTTGTCATGCGATACAGTTATTATAAGAATTTGCAAATCTAATATTATTTCACGCTACATGATTACTAATAATTACTTTATAATTTTTTTTCTTTCAATAGAAAAGTTAGAATGCTTAGTCATGCAATGGGTAAGCCGAGGTAGGACAAAATATAGATATAACTTTAATATATTAAAAAATCCACTAAAAGAAAGAGTAGATTAATAAATAATTTGTCCCCATAATTTTCTTAAAAACCTCTGTTTTGTGCGATCGTCAATGGAATCAAAGGTGGACAATATGGACGATTGTCCACCATTAATCATTCAGTCATAGTATTACCATCTACATTAATATTATAAAGAGGAAAGATTTGTTTTTTGTTTGTTTGTTTGCATTGAATAGACTCTGAAACTATTGACCGATTTGAATTTTTTTTTGACTATTGGGAAGCTATCCAATCTCCGATAAACAAAGGCTATATTTAATTAAAAAAAAATTGGGGCTCCTTACTAAAAGTCCTATAATATAATCGAAGGTATAACAATCGTAAGAACGCAAGCGAAGCCGGTGGCAGAAACAAGTAATTAATATACTTCAGTAATGTACTATTGCACTAGTGAGAAAAAGCAACAGAAGTTCAAGGTTTATTTATATTAAACATTAGTATAACCAGTGGATTCTTAACAAGCGAATAATTTGTATGAGTTATAGATATGTTTAGTAGCGCATTATCATATGGAAAGTATTAAAACATTTCTCTTATTTACGCGCAACGTAAAGCAGACAATATGTATTGTTTATAGAAATTCACAATACCGTTCAATACATGAATACGTCTCACAGCCGCGTTCACATCACACCATCTTTGTTTTGAACGTGTTGAATAAAACATGACGGCCCATCATGTGTATCCTCGGCTTTTATTGAAACCGTCTACTGTACCAGGAGCCCTCCTGCCTCCCAAAAACACGTAAATTTCGAATACGCATACGAAATGCTATCGTTCAGTACGGGTCATGTTTGATTGGAAAAATTCACTTGATACAGAGCTGAGGATTTAAGAAACAGGTGTTGAAAATAGATGAAGGAAATTTGTACGACTGTTACGATGCAAATAAAATTTAGTGCGCTGATTTGCACTTTATAGGTATCCTAACTTAAGCGATATACATATAATAAAACCAAATATTTATTATTCGCTTATGTCAGAGTTAGCTGTCCCATTTCTATCGTGCAATATTTTTGGAAAAAAATCAAGCATATTTGGTTACTTAATTTAAAAGCAAGAAAATAATTTAGACACTATTTATTACAATATTACATGTTAATATGTTTAATAATATTTTTTTACGCTAGCGCAGAAAGCAAAATGAATATAGAGCGTCCTGTCGTCGTCACAAAAAAAAAACCTGAGTAAATGTCGTGACCCTCAAAATGAAGTGTAATTAATTATTTTTGTATTATTTTATTATTGCAATAATTTATTTGAATATATAATAATAGATTTTTATATACTTATTGTTATTACAAAGTCTTACATGAAATAAGAGAAACCTAAAAACAAGACGTAAGAATAATTGAAAATAACAATTATGTATAATTTGCTTCTGAATATTTTTAATTAGTCACTAAATCAGGTCATTATTATACTTTTTTATGGTGTCTTAAAAATAAAGTATTTTTTTAAATGTAATAACGGGAGATGTAATTTTTTCTTGCTAAAGAACAAAAATTTCAACGTATAAAGTTAGTTATGTAATTAACGCTATTACAATATACATTGTTTCAGGCACAAACGAACTTCCGTTTTAAAATTACTTCCAAAAGAAAAACCTCCATTGCTAGTAAAGCCGAAAACTTTTACTGCGAAAATTTCTCAGTTCTTCAGTAGTTGTCGGAACCTTCACGCGAGAACAGCGACGAATCTAGTATTAAGTATTACATCAGTTGAGTTTTGGCCCAAATTAATAATACATACTAATATAATAAAGCTAAAGAATTTGTTTGTATGCTGGTCCGAATTGATTTTTTTTTTCTGTTTTGGATAATACATTTAACGAGGAAGGTTATAGGCTATATTATATTTATAAAACGACTAGATATGCTTACTAAAAATTCAATAATATAACCCAAGATGTAATAGAAGAAATGAACGCGAACGAAGCCTCTGCTAGAAGATAGTAATAACATAGGGTCAGCGAATTGCTTTTGTGCTTTCCAGTGTTATCACTTATTAATTGTATTGACAATTTAATTTCATAGTAAACGGGAATATAACAGTTTCATTAATTCTATGACTATTTATAAAGTTATTTTAAAAACTACGACTACTTATATCTTCGAATACTTGAATATAAAAAAGCTTATAGCGTTAAAAAGATAATTGTTCGGTAGTAATTGTGGAAATATTAACTATATTTTGTAGCGACGATACAGTTTTTAGTGATTTCATTAGAGTTTCTCTGTGTCGACGAAAGCGACCATGAATGACATAATATTCTGATATTAGATTTATGGCGACTGCTACGGATTGACGAGTACCGATATCCCCTTAATTTAACCAATTGAAATGGAGCTGGAAATAAATTTTACATGATATTCGAGCATGATTTTTATTTACATGTTTTTAAGCGATTATTTTTTGATATGATCGACTATATCTACACTGAAAGGTTGATTAAAAATAAACATTAATTATTATTTCATATTTTGTATAAGATATAAAATAACATTTTAAGTCTACAGAAAGCTCCTATCACTTCACTAATATTCTGTAGTTTTCATTTATGCTATACGTCAACAAAATCGTAGTATCTATTAGAAACATTAGAATAAAGGCTTTTTAATAGTCTGTCTGACCGCCTGTCTCTCGGCTAATTTTCGAATCACGTAGCCAAATTTTGACGGCGTTTACTCCTGTAAATACCAAACTTTACAAAGCATAATCTAATAAACATTATATTGTAATTATCATTTATGTATGTTTATAAACCACAGTGTACCGGCACTAAATATTAAAGAAACATTTCTACATTTTATAAAAAAAAACTCGGATTTTATATTTCCTATACGAGGACTTCATGCGATCATATTTAATGAGGGTATCGAAATTTTATTTATGTGTCTCTTGAGGCTAAATCAGTAGTCATATTTAGCACGGAGACGAGGGATAAGGGTTTAAATTACTCCTTCAGAAGAAAACTGACTAATAGAATATTTTATTGAAAAATGAATTCCAACTAAGCGTTACAATGTTGAATTGTATTTATACTGGGCTTTAAGTAAGCATCATAGAGCTTTATTTATATACGACTTATCAATGCAGTCGGTGGATGTTAGATTTGAGTCTAAAATATTTTATTTCAAATTTATGCCAGTTTCGTGTTATTTTTTATATGATCTTTATTTTGATAATCAAACGGGTGAGGAAAATGAAAACTTTCTTTAAATAATTGTAATTACTTAGCTAGATTTATAATTAATACTAAAACCTAAATAGGTAGATTTTCTATTATTTTGCTATACCGACCTAAATCTAAAAAAGAAAATCCTTTATATTTTCTTACGTTTATTCGTCTAATTTAGTTTAATCAATATTTCAAGGCAAAGTGTAGACAACTAAACTAAACCAAACTAATATACAAGTTCGAAGAAAACTTTGTCTAACCCATTACAATATAATCAAGTAAATTATGTTCATCATATTACCCTGTAAATGTAACTTGATACAGTTATGGAGCGAATATTTAAAGAAGAAAATTCCTGAATTTTTGGGTTAGTGTTATTTATATATTATACTTATAACAAATTACAGGATACCAATTATAAGTTTATTTCTTTTTGTAACAAAATACCTGAAATATTGTTTGAAATTGTCAAAATAAGCTCTTTTATTTGAATTTTTGACATTATTACACTTAGAAAAGTTCTTATGTGTTTCAAATGCCACTATAAAACAGAGTATATATAATACGAGTATCTTGTTTAAAATCGAAAATAACACGTAAGTTATAAATACTGTAATATTTTATTATCCAGGGAAGATGTGAACGAAATTTTCAGGCTTTCAGGTGTAGTACGGGAAGGAAGGGTAGATGTCGTTGTTAGCCATTAAAATGTGCTGACAACTTTTCTCGGAGCTTATACGTATGAGAGGACTGAAATAAATTCGGTATATTATATTATATTTTTATAATATTTTGATAATAATATAATAATAAGGTATAGTATAGTAAACACACCTATATGTACACTGTTTAACAATTTTTGGATGTGGCTGCTGCTATGAGTATTGAGTAGTAGTAGCGCATTGTCAAAACTCAATAGTGATATACGAACTTTTTACTACTCACTAAAAAAATAAAATCTAAGTACTAAAATATGTGAACTTTTTTATCGTCCAAAAAGTTTTGTAGGAATAGAGATACAAAATGTGGTATAACATTTGAAATATTCCTATATTAAATTATTGAATAATTAGAATTTTTGTAATTTATAAAACACGTATTAATTAATACAAATATGTTTTAAAATAACAGTCTTACGACAGATTAAAAATTGTTCAGAATGATTTCGGGTTGAATTTCTATAGCACAAACTCTGTCTTTGTTAAATTACTTAATATATTATCTGAATTATAAGTAATAATTTTTATGTAAAAAATGTTCAAATGTCCATACCCGATTTCTTTACTATACTCGTAAGTGGGTTTACCTGCATAGGTTTTTTATTTTAATAGTTTAAATTGAATTATTTATGTTGTAATTATTTATAGAATACGATAAATCATAAATATTTATTTAGAAAAAAATATAATTGTTGATAATAAATAACAATCAATGTTTTATGAATAATATCTCAAGTTGTTCAAATGCCTTACATTTTGATATCAACAATAGTCTAACGTTCTCGGGCTTCCTTGAAGATTTATTTAAAAATCAACTAGAACCTTAAGCGTGTTCGCTGTATTGGCGATAAATATTTTGTCTAAAATCTGTCTTACATTTATTGATTCTATAACAAACAAATAACATTGTATCATCTTTTTATAACATAATATATTTTATATATCATAATAACAGCGGTATCCTTAATGCATATGGGAGTAATCTCGGATAATCTCTGAAACAACTGAACCGATTTCGGCGGAATTTCCACTGGTCAAAAATTATCAGGCATTACTTGCTCTTCCTTTATTTTTGAGAAATAATTTAGATTTAACACACATACATTTAAACTTATAAATTCTATCGGTTAGCTGTACTGACAACTGTTTGAATTTACAAGGTATCTTTGATAAATTAACGCGGAAGCAAACGCGTCTGTGCATAAAATCAATGTGGTTGAAGCCGTGATTTTGTTCGACTAGTCAACTTCTAATTTTAATAACATAAAGGCACTTTCTGTTTAGTATAGAAAACTTAGAGTTCTTCACACTTTGATCTGGACAATGAAGGTAGAAAAGTATAACATTTACTCGAAATGCAATATTAAATAAAGGATTTAAATCATTTAAGTATGTTTGCGCTTTTTAATGTATAAATTATTTAAAACTGTCTGACCTCTAGTTAACAGAGTTGGTTTTGAATTTTACATTAACATTTAGAAATGTACATATATTTTATCTGTTGCATACATTAATATTTATTTTTACTTAGATGTTTAAATTTAAGGGTACCATTTTCAATACCAACCTCCAATACCAACATCTATTTTTTGGCTAAACGTAAAATAAAACGTTTGTTTATATTTTTATAGTGTGATAACTCAACAAGCAATCAAATGTAACAATTGAAATCGGTGTAATAGTATTCAATCCGTGAAACAGGATTACGATCTTACCCTAGTGGTATGCAGCGGGGTGCATTACGCACGTGTTGTCTTAATTGAATGCACTGCGTCGCGTCGCCGGGGTTTTGAGATGGAAATTGATTTTTAAATGTTTGAATATTTCAAGGTTATTTGAGTCTTACTTGAATTTTGTTTTCAATTGGAAGTACGTATAAAACTATTTAAATAATTTTTTACCGTGTTGTAGTATTGTCTCGAGGGTTGGTTTGTTTATAAACTTTTGTCTAATTCTAACTGCCAACGGCCGCTCACCGCAATATGACGTTTGTAACGCTAACGCTCCAAACGTAAACAAATGCTTAAAATCGGTCCACGTTTACTGAGAGTTAACTCAACACTATTAATTAATATAATTAACATTTAGTATAACCCTACATTAATTATTTGTTAATTGTTTGCAGTTTTATAGAAAAAAGTACTTTTTATACGGTGTCTCAGCGCGGGTCGCAGGGCGCGGGCGGAGGGCGCGGGTCGCGGGGCGGAGTCGTGCGGCCTCTCGCGTTTAGTACACCGCTCAGCAGGAGTGACGGACGCTCGGCTTCCCAGACGCCGACTTTAGTATTCTTCGTTTATTTTCTTTTCTATTCGTTTAATTTGTCGCTTAGACTCCTAACCTCCACAAACACGGAATGTTTCATCCTTATTGAGTGTATCGAGTGTTACTGTGTTAACCGGTGTTTTATTTTGACAGTGTCACGTGCGGTATCAAATAATTTACCGGTTCCGGAGTTTTCAACTGTTTGTAACACGACCTTCACTTACCACAGGTAGAGCCGGTCAAAAGACGCAACAGTTTTATTGGTATTTTATGATTATTTGTAGCATCCAACAACAGAACCCTCGTGGGAGCGGCAACTTGTTGCGTATTGTTTTTTGTTGACTACAAAGTAGTTTCAGCTTAGTAACACAAACTTAATATAGTTTGGAACTACTAATATTTTATACGAAAACTAGAAAAAGAAGTGCAGTGCCGTCAAAAAGTGTTAATAACTTGCGAATTATTTGAAAGTTGTGCGTGTTTCCCGGGCATGCGCAGTTGGTTCACAGAAATTAATAATTAACAGTAACTTTATAAACAAACCCAGTGGTGTGGTTAAAGTGCAGTCTCAAAGTGAATTGGTAATAAAGTGTCAAGCTGTGTGTGTTTTTCGTTGGGATTAACCTGTTTTTGGATTTCAATTCAACAATAAAGTTCACCTGTGGGATTTTGATTCTCTACCTGCGCGCGCACTCTTCTTTTATAAGGTGAGTTGAGTACATTTGAATACATTGAGCAGGTATTAAAAAAAAATCATTCCTTAAAGTCGTTTATAGCTTGAGCGTCGCTTTGGGATCGCCATTTTTTATGTACTTTTTGTAAATAAACCTAACATGTTTTCAGAGGTGTGCATTCTCAAAATATCGAAGAAAAAAAAATATGATTATTTTACTTCCAATACTGGAACAATTTCCAGTATTGAAATACGCTTTCAATTGTTTGTGCACATTGTAAACATGTGTTTAGCTTATATTTATCTTTGTATTTATATTTTTAGCACTATAAAATAATAATTATAGTATTATATAAGAAATTTCGAGGAAAATTTTCCCGTGTAATGGGAATAAGTGGCTAAATAAGCTGTATAATTTTATTTGACATTTTAGATGTATTATTACATTCTTATTGTATGCTATAGTTCTCTATACTCGGCTTATTTTGATTTTAAATAATTTTGAAGTTAGAAAGTCTTCATATAGAGTAAAGTAATATAAATATATACATTCTACTAACGTATCTTTATTAACATTAATAACATATTATTAATAAATGAAAATAATAGTTTAAGATTGAACTTTTTTTATATTTCGGTCACTGCGCATGCGTAACTAAATACAAAGTATGCTACAAGCGTTTTGGCCACTTTTGCATAATTTTTTTTCGTTGAAACTATTGTGTGTTTATTACGTTTATACCGTTATGTAATGGTTAATTTTATACTTTAAATTGATTATCGTCTTTTTTTTTAATTCTAGTAATTTTTATCACTTTTAATTTAAGCTAGTATTAACTTTTTATTGCTATAAGTTTTTAATTATAATGTTAAATTGTTTGTTACATCTACGTAATAATTATTCCACGCGCTTAAATCATTGTCTGTATTATATCCGCTATTTCTATGAGTCTTACAGGATGTACCTACCACATACTTGTTATAAGGCATTCTTTACTGCAACGGAATAGACGATTGCTAATAATTACAACAGTTGCGTCGAAAAGATATTATGCAAGAATATGTATTAATACTTTATAATAATCAGGTGAAAAAGGTTTTAGCTGTATAAATAGTGTTATCTATACCTAAAAACTTAATAAATGTTATTGTACTCTTGACGTCGAATTAAAAATAAAAAATTACAGCATAACGGCTGGTTACAACGCATAAAGTAATTTTGTATGTTCGTTACAATAAAATACGATAAAATATTGTTTGAAGTGCATTTCTACGCTGCGGTAACGACGGCCGAGCGGAAACAATGGTTTTATGGAGAGGTATACTTGATAATATACGTAGAGCAAATAATATAGTTTGTATCATTGACTTGTTCATAACTTCGAATGTCGGAACGAACATTATTTTTGCAACCTGGCAATAGATAAGATGAAGATTTCTAGATTAGAAATCATAACGATATAAATAAATATAATTATTGTATTTGTATGAAAATGGTAAATTTTTATTACGACCTAGAAAACAAAGCAGCCTTGGAGAAATTGGGCTTTAGTTACGAGCTGCATACCTATTGTATTTATTTAAAGTTTTTTCGCTATGTTGTCTCCTATTTATGTTTTGTTGTCATTGTGAACCATTTTAATTTAAAAAGGTAGGTTATATACGAATGTAACAACTATTTTCCCGTTCGTGAAATACATGAACTACTTAAACATTTTGTAATCATATAAAATCCATAGAAGTATAACGTTTCGCAACCGCTATGCTAATTAAAATATGTTATATTGTGTACAAACATAAAAATCAGCAGTATCCAAGGTAATCCTATCTCAAGGTTAAACATATAGCTTTAATATTAGCGGTGTAAATTATATTTAGTTGACATAAACTTTTGAAATGAGTTTAAGTAAAATTACTTTAAACTGGTTAAATATGTGACGAATATTTAAATTTTGGAGGAGAATTTGAAATTTAGTTTGGAAATAATAGTGTATCTTTTACCTTATCAACGTAGAAATGATTTATAAGGATTCTATGTATTTAGTTAGAAACCGGTTTCGTTTTTCAGGTTTCCGTTTATTTTAATTAACAAAAAAGTTAACTAAAACATCATCTTTAAAACCGCCAGCAACTTCCAAAATAACCGGTTTCAAAGCTCGAATTGATTTTCTGTAAAACAATTAACAATTAAACAAAAGTGAATTTGCGGGACTGTCTGTGGTATAAGGTTTATTGATTACTGTATTTTTTCACTTTTAAATCTTGGACCTTAACCGTTAAATGCAAAATCTTTACGATATTATTCATTCCACACGGGCGTTTGTCCCGTATCTCAAGCACCCTTAACCGGGCCTGACCAAGCCTAGGTCCTGTCCCATAAATCCCGTTAATGTAAACGCCACTATTGTCAAAAACGCTCGTCTCAGTTCGAAAATAAATTGCGGAACTTTTTTTTATCCAAACATTGTTCTGGTTGAATTTTTAGTTCGCACTGTCAAAGTTACTACTAGCAGAAAGATGAGTTTAACTTTCCAATCTGTTGATTTGGCTCCCGCCAAACCAGTTAGTTAAATTTTTTCAAGTCTAAGTTTACTTCATTGCTGCTACATGATTTTGCACTCTATATTTTCCGTTTTAACTTGATTCGTTTTTTCTACTTTCTGATTCAAACTGAGAATTTTTCTTACTTTTCTATACCTTAGAATACCAATAACTAAAATCAAAGTGTTTGTTTGTAAAAATAGAAACTTTTTAACATGATTTATCTGTCTGATTGATCCCGTAATCTTCAAAACGGCGAGACTTTGTGAGGACCTTCACTGGCAGATACCTGATTTTATATGTAACTTATACTACGTTTATTTCATCCTGCTAGGAAGCCACGTGGTTCTATAAGCTTAGATATTATTAACTAATAATGAAACGATTTCAAAAATGTTAATTGGACGAGAAGCTTTACTTTCATCACGACTGTAACGTAATTTATTATCCGAGAGTATTACGAACTAGGCTGTACTGAGCTTACACTAGTTACACTCTGATAGGGTACAAATTGAAATTGTTCTCGTAATTAGCTGATTGGAATTGTGTATAATTCACAAAATCAAACTAAGCGCATGTCTAAATCATTGCAACAATAGAACAGAAATAATACTGTGGTAGAGCGACCGAATTTGACATTGTCAATAATGCGTGGTAATTAATTTTATAGGCTCTCGTACGAATGTGTATACCATACTCATAAGTCAAAATTTTTTCTATCTGTTAAGTTTTTCTTTCTGAATGATTACCATGTTTTAGCTTATTGGACTTTTAAAACTAACCGAACGCCAAAAGATCTATCTGTTAAGTGTTTGACGATGTTTATATGACCAATTTTGAGTTTTGCAGAATTCTCATACAAATATTGAAGTATGTTGTTGAGTTCATCATTTTTAGATATGACTTAATGAAGGGTATAAAGATAATGGAGTCTCCAAATCAGTAGTCTATCTAAAGATGTTAAATACTAAAATTTTATTTCTATACATGCAACACCAGCACACAAAGCTAACAAATTCTAATGTAATGTGTAAATAGGAACTGGTTCTCGTGTTTCGATGGTTGTCGTAAGCAAACGTAAGATTTCAAGGTAATAGGTAATATCCTGGCTATGCTAAGCAGATGCTCATATATAAGGTGAACGCACTGCGTTACGTAATAATAAAAACTAAAATGAGTTGTTTGTCTTTGAATATAGTATAAAATTGAGCAGATTATCTTATATTTATTACTCAGAATAGGTATGAGTCAATTGTAATATTTATTTAGAAGTTTTACTGCGATTTTTCAACGTCGATGTAATCATTAGGTCATGTTTTGAAATAAATCATTGATTCTAAGTTATAACTAAACATTATCCACAGGTTTTCTTCGTACAGTGATAAATTTTAATTTTTAATTGCGTCGTACATTTGCGCTTTTGACCTATCTAAATGCATATATTACATAAGGATAAATAGATTTGTCATATAACTACTGAATGTCATAACCCAAAAACAGTTAAAAGTTGCACAAATGTACTTCTAAATACCGGTAAGGCATATTCTGATGTTATAAGTTCGTTTACCGGAATACTATAAAAATATTCATATATCTCTTATTGGAGATGCTTTTCTTTGAGTTATTGGGTGCAAAAGTAGGTTCCTGAAATTGCTACACTCTGGCTATTTTGGAAGTAACTGTATAATTCAGTAAATACGAAAAGAGCTGTTGTGGTGTGGAGACTTGTTAAATAAATGTTGACTCGGGTAATTGCGTACGGCGTGAGTAAACATGTGGCAATACTGGTAAGTAAATTGGTTTTTTATTGGAAATACCTGCACTCCCGCTCTTGGCGCTCAAGACGTTTCTTTAAGACGATTATCATTCCGAATGTGTATTTCAATTAAATAATTTGCAAAATTATAATTTTAGCTTATAAATGTTGTTTATAAATTTTAATATTATGTTTTTTAAATAAGCGCATTTTCTAAGATCGCATCGCATCGCATGCCCATTTATCGCCAAATAAGATAATCAAAATCTTATCTATCATAAAACCCTTTAGTCGTCTAAAAAGGTATCTAAAATACTAAGATACAGATAAGATCTACATAAGAATCTCTCAGTATCTTTAGTTAGTACGTAATACGTATAATTCTCGTTGATTGCCAAAAGTTTGTCGTTCTCGGCACGACTCTCTTAGAAACTTTTCTGTAATGCATCAAGCTCAGTTTTAAATCCATTT
Organism: Hebomoia glaucippe; assembly: GCA_025727935.1. Lineage (NCBI taxonomy): Eukaryota > Metazoa > Arthropoda > Insecta > Lepidoptera > Pieridae > Hebomoia > Hebomoia glaucippe. The sequence goes on along the minus strand of JAOSYY010000009.1, from coordinate 6,660,130 downwards.
CCATCCAGTCCGCAATTAATGAGCTCGGCTTGACCTCTCATACTCGCTTCCATACGCGAGATCCACTTACTTAAAACGAGCGGTGAATATTTATGAGGATCAGATGCGGCCCACGCCGGAGGGAAATGCTAGTACATTAAACGGACTCAATTAGCCTGTTCGTTTTGCTGAAGAAGATTCTATTTTAGGTGAATGTATCTGACTCATATATAGTAATCAAGATGCCTAAAATTCTATTTGATAATCAATAATATCACATGATAGAACTGATGCCTACAGTATATTCAACTGACATTTCAAATTAAATGTCAGAAACGATAATTATGTCGTTTTCTGATTTTACTAGGAGTAGGTACTACACTCTGCTACTATTTATTATATTTAGAAGAAACAAAGATTATTTCGAAATTGGAATAAAACTTTAAATTTATTTATTTACATAGATATAAAACAGTACCCAGACCAGTGTTATAGGAAAAGAATTTCCGATATTGAAAATAAATTCGGTGGAGGAGAAAATGATGGGCTTAGATGCCAAATGTATTACGAAATCAAGAAAACCTACTTTAATACCATCTGGTATTATTCAACATCCATTCTCTTAGCGAGGTCGTAAGTCACGGATGACGTTAATTGCCACAAGACGAAATAATAAACATAATAAAACTATGATTTTTTTGTACTTTAAACTTGTATTCAATGACATTGTAATTTGCATTAGGAGAGATATTTACAAACTTTTGATTATTTATTTACTTGATGACTCCCAACAAACCACAACAACTATTAGAATAATAAATAATTATTATGTAAGATTAACTTTTAATTGAGGTTTGTTGTATAACTTTTTTCTTATTTAATATATTTCATATTCCTCCATAACTCCTTTTTTATAATCCAATTCCCCATTCGCCCGCATCCTTTATTAAAAACCATTTTCAAGATACAAAGAAATATTTTGAACAATGTTTATCGTCGTATAAGTAGAGTTAAACACTTTTACAAACTTTTCTGTTTCAAGCAAGAATTGTTTTATTAATTATTTTAGTTTGAATTGTTGTATCTATGTTTTTCTGGCGCTACCGACAGGAATTATCGTTATTCCTTATTGACAATTGTGTTAAAGGCAAAACCTTTTTTTAAAAAATCCTTTTTCTCCGAACCGATTTTTACACGTTTTTTCAAATCGCATCAACGGTTCCTGAGATTAGCGCGTTCAAACTAATAAACTTTTTAGCGTTATTACAATAGTATAGATTTACTTCAAAATATCGAAGAATATGATCATGTTTAAATTAAAAAATGTACACCTCAAACACGCAAATGATTTAATCAAATAATATAAAAGTTACGTCATCTGTTAGAATCCCACTCAAATAATGATTAAAAATAACTTTTAAAGCAACATCAAGAGCAATAAAAATAGTAATTTCGATGGAGCTTAAAAACCGGATCCGGGCGCGTCCCGTATGAATACAGACGGACAGATTTATATTTTGATGTCATCGATTGAAGTGGGATATGTTATTTGACAAATCAAAGAAAATTGGATTCAAACGCGCTAATATTTGTTTATAGGTTTATGATTTAGACGGTGGAATTTCAGTCGAATATTTATTTAAGTAATAAAAATGTGTTCCACAGATGTATTAATGAAATTTCAATATTATTCTTTGGTTATACAATATTTAAGAATTGAAAATTTTGTTTTATTTTTTAAACGTGTGAACACTCTATTAATATTTTGTAACACTGAAAGTTTAGGTATTCTATGTGATTTAGAGATGTATCGTAGAAAAGATTAAAAGTTTGAATAAATGTTACTTTTATGGCTTTTACTAAGTAAACATGATATTTATTGGACGTTATTATAAGCGTAATCGAGTTACAGGATATCATTTACAACTGAATTTTTTACTGTCGGTCTAACATTTTATAAATTCTTTATATTTTTTTTGAGATATAAATTTTGAAAAACAATGTATAAAATCCATGTTTGATAAGGAAGTAATTCTCTGATATATAATGATACAGTATATTATATACGTATATAATATAGTGTATCATTATCTATACTAATATTATAGAGCTGATGAGGTTTTTTATTTAAACGCGCTAATCTAAGGAACTGCTGGTCCAATTTGAAAAATTCTTTCAGTGTTGAATAGTATGTACATTTGGCGAGGAAAGCGATAGTCTATATTATATTTTAAAAAAATAGGGATTCTTATTAAAAGTTCAATAATGTAACCCAACGTGTAAAAATCGAAATGAACGCGACCAAAACCGTTGGCATAAGCTAGTTTGATATAAGAATAAAATACTACACAATATCTAGTAACGCGATAGAAACTTAATCTTTACTCAAAGTATCCGGTCCAATATCAAAACAAAGATCGAAGCGACTCTCTTTAATCGAACTTCGACGGGAAAAGTAATTAATTAACGCTGTCACTGACAACCCTAGGTAAGTTATCTTTAATAACTGAGAGTGGACGTACCCCAAATTGTCAAAAACGTAAGGACGAGGTAATATTACCACAGATGAGAGATGAAGCTTTTAAAGTTAATTGCGACTTAATTACATCTCGCAGTTAAGGTCATGAAATAAGATGGCGAGAACTAATCAAAATTTTTCGAAACTCTGCAATTTAATAAAATCCAAATGTAAATTCGAAGAATTTATGCAGGAGAAATAAATATAGGCCTTATACATATAAAAATTTTATGGAGATAAATCATTTGAGTAGATGTTTAAGCACAGTTATGTGTTAAAGCTCGGATATCCAAGGTAGGTCCTTTTAAACATTTTAGTGTCATAGTACCCTTAAAAAATGCCATATTTGCCAGTGAAACTGGTCTATTGAACTGAATGCGTTTATACGATTTAGTGAGAAACATACAAAGTTTATTATTATATAAATTGAAGTAACGTATAGGTATCACTCATTATAATTCGGCTATCTGTCTATGAAATTCCCAACATAATCAGTACTGCTGTTTCGGTACTTGTGTTTGTGTGATAAGTATTTTGAATGCATTTAGAGAAAAGCTGTCATTTTTAAACATGTTATTACATTTAAATTGTATTTATTAGTATAGGTTAACTCTTCTCACAGGAAATAAACTTTGGATAAGCTTTAAGATTATTTAAATGATATAACTCCGAAGTTTTGTAATACAATATAGTTGAAGCGTGGATGAAGTTGCAAAAGTGTGCAACTGAATAGCAGACGACTACGGAGATGCCTCCAGCGAAACGAACGTAATGCGTTCGTTCGATAATATATTCCGATCGCATTTATTTCTAAAGCTAGGCAACGAAACAAGGTTTTGTTAGTCTATACCCCTGGGCTTCCAAATGTCTAACTTTATAGACATTGAGGCGTAGTTCTTTGAAATTCACACCTAAGCAAATCTCTGTCTGCATTCAGAGATGGATTTAAGGCCGGTTAAAGTAGGTGACTGCTTATGCATACATTAAGTTGGGACTGTATATAATTTGCTTCCGTCGTCAATAGATAAATGTACAAGTTTTTTTTGAGTTAAATATATATGTGTCAAATTTTAATACTCACATGATTATTTACTTTACCAAAATAATCTTGTAAATATTAATATCCTAGTATTTAAAAGAAGAGAAGTGTAAAAATTCGGTGTTACAGTAGATAAACGTAATTGGTATAAATACTCGTAGCTACCTTGGTTTGGCCTAAAAATATCCGATCTAGACTCGGACCTCGGGATGCAAAGTCCGAATCCGTCCCTGTGCATTTCTATTCCGGGGAAATAGTCTCCTATTTATTAATTGTTCATGTTTAAATATAAATAAAAAGTTTCGTAATTATAAAACCTTTTACTTAGCAATCGCTATTTTATTTTCGCTTTAGAAATAAAACTTCGGCATAACGAAAAAAGACAAAGTTTTTCATATTATATACAAAAGTCTCATAATGTTTACAACAAATTTTTTCATGACTAAAGTTAGCTTGGAATTACTTAGCTAAGAACTTTAAAGTAGTACTTGTCCTATATTCGGAATGTAATATGTACAAAGTCGCAAAGAAGTTTTATTGAAAATTTAAAATTCTAAGCGTAAGTCTTGGCCTCGATAGAAATAAAAGTCAACAAGTGTTACCGGCTGAAAATAATCCAAGTCTTGTATCGAATTTGCGATAGATTGCATCTGGATTAAACGACGCCACATTCTTTCAGCATTTACTTTTAATAATAAACTTGTGTGTACTCATTTTCCTAGTTTTTATGGTAATAATTGTTGTTTTGTAATTTACTTACTTTGGTCAGTACAAAGATATGATTTTATTTTTTTTATTGTTCAACAATAAATCTTTATTTTTCGAATATTCTAGAATCATTTTACCGATATTATTTTTTTAATAATATCTACTACAAATATTATAAGATTTTAAAGAAATTATGAGGTATATAATAAAACTACTGGTTTTCACAAAAAGAAAAATAAGCTTTTGTTTGATTAAAAAAATACAGATTATGATAATTATAGTCGTAACAGTTTTGTGTCAATTTACTCTGTGAATAATATGACAGTGTCTCAACTTTGGGTTTGTTTCATTAGGATCGGGGTTGTTAAGAAGGTTAACTCTATAATTAGTAGGCTCTTGAGCTTAATCTGTTACTGTTAGCTATTATAAGATCCATTCGAAGTCATAGAAAATAAAAACGAATTTTTCGGTTTAATTGTTTTTATTTCATCTGTAAAGATGTCGCGCTTGCGATGAGTTTAAGATGACGAACGATAGAAAAAGATGAAAAAAAAAAGTACATGTTGTGTGAACATGATGTAAGCGATCGTGACATTTTAGTTTTGTCTCGCGAATTCTAGAGGGAAATGGGTCAGGCGATTTCTTAAACGTGAATATTTAACATAATGAGATTGTCACAAAAATATAGGATATATTTATCATGAGCTCAACCTATTAAATTTTGCATAAAAATAAAGGACAAGTATATACAATGTAGTATTTGCTGAGGTAGGGAAAAAATCGATGATTTAAATGATATATAGCTTTCTGCAAAGTAATGTAGACGTCTTAACTTCCAATTAAACGAAGGTATGCATAATAATGGTTATAATCAAAGAAAAAAGTCGTTATTCTGACTAGACATTGAGGTTCTTAGAAGTATGGATAAGTGGTGTCGACTCTCAAGTGTCATTCTTTCAAAGCAAGCCTTACCTTGGTGACTTACTCAAGAATATAATGACACCTCTTAGGTTTTTGCGGACAATTTTGAGTCATGAATATTATATAATATATATTAATGAGTTATTTAAAGATTTACATAATCGGCAAGAAAAGAAAACAATTTTGTGTAAATTCTTTATTCATGTTAACGTTATTAGATAATTGACAGCTAATCTATTCAAAACGTCAAATTTTCCTCGTTTAAACGATTAGTTCAATCGATATGTGTATTTAAAAAAATATTTCCCAATGAATTTTTAACCACCTATAAAAAGTGGAGTGTTCGTGGCATGGTAACTATAAACTAACATAATCCATACATCCATCAGGTTTTATAGTTTAAAAAGGTTTGTTTTGTTTGTACCTAAGTAGATTATTGATAAAAAAGCATGCAAGTTCATGAAATCAACAAAACAATGTTAATCTCTTAGAGTGTATGCGATTAACAGGAATAATTCTAAACACGTTCCGAAAATATCGTGGAAAACTCAATAATATCTTATAAATGTTTGTGTAGAACGAACACGTCAATGATGGAAGTTATAATTGGATGAATGAGCCGCGATTATGGGTTCACCGTAGACCCGTGCCACGGTCGTGTTAAACGAATTAACTAACTATCCGATACTTCTCACAGTTCCTTAACTATTTCTTAATAGACTCTTATATTAATAACATAAATCAGTTTAATTAGTTAAAATTTACACCCCAGTTTCAGTGACATCATCAATTATTTGAGTTCTTTGATTTAAGCTGCACTTCTAAAAATATCTTGGACTCATAAAAGCTTATAAAAGTATTTTGTAGACGCGGCAACGCTAGCGATAATTTTGATTTTTCAACCAATCATTAATGTTATTTATTATTATTTTTTTTCAGGTGTCAGTAGAATCTACACAATAATGTTTATAATACAATTTATACATATTAACTTTGCTACGCGCATAGACTTATACGAGTTTAGATTTAGGCGTGAAAACATAAAAACAAATTAACTTTCACATTTATAATATGAGGTTCGAGAATAAAATGTTGTCGACCTAATAAATAACATCAGATATTTTTTAAATTCATTTTTATTTCTATTTATATCTTACGGCAAAAATTGTATATTAATAAATCAAATCTATTTTGTAAGAGGTGTTAAATATAATACAAGTATTTTATTTTTAATATAGTAGCCAGACTTATTATTTCTTGGATTTGATATAGCTCTATGCTTATTCCTTAGAATTTCTTTACACAAAATGGATAGACATTTTAAAGAACGCTAAAGTTCATATTAAAAATACAGATCAGATGCTCTTGTGAATACAAAACCAGAATAGAAGTACAACAGAAAGAGGTCGGAATGCTTTGGCAAATAAGCGTTTTGATACGGATTGTCTGTAGTATTTATGCTAAAAAGTAATATTTACTGAGATGTAGCTAAAATGTTGAGATTAAGATGTCTAAAATATTTAGCCTTATAAAATCTATTGTTATTTTTGTAAAGATGCTTACAGTTTTT
>JAOSYY010000009.1:6578988-6589636 GCA_025727935.1 Hebomoia glaucippe | reverse complement strand
GGTGTTTGAAGACTACTCCCGAAGACGAAAACGGGTGATAGTAGTTATGACACCTTTGATGATGGGACGGAAAAAATAGATCGTGACTATAAAAAAGTCATATTTTTAAAACGTTTTTTTAGAGTTATTTACGCTCCATCATGTTTGTGAAGCTAAATTAAATGATAATTTCATAAAAAATGCTGAAAAAAAACCGAAAAGAAAATGCATTTTTCCGTTCCATCATCAAAGGTGTCATAACCGTTTTCGTCTTTGGGAGTAGTCTTCAAACATCCTGTATACTATACCGGTACGAGTAAGCGATCCGCTTTTCCATATTTAACTAAAATAAATCGTTTGGAAATTAAGAGACTGAGGTCAAAATGCACACTATAGCACTTCACATTTTCCATTTATAAAGGGCGGTAGGTAACGAGGATAGAATTTAAACAAATTACCTTTTTAAGATTCCTTGAGTTTTATTGAGTTAAGATTTTTAATAGTTTTCTCAGTCATACAAGTCACGAATACATTAATTTGACTAACATTAAAACAAAATAAATTAAATTTAGCTTTTTAATTGTAAATAATCATGAAAGTGTTTGTCTTGAATATGTATTGAAAGATCTAGTACTTATCAACTTAGCACGTCATAACAAACTAACTACATTACTTGAATAATATAATATAATACGTAGGAGTTATATCAAAAGATATTGAATATGTAAATTCTGATTATAAGAGATTACAGACAGATTATACATGGTGTACTCAAATTAATCAACTTCGGTAGTTGGACCGACAATAACCATTTAAATATTGTAACGTACATGAAACAGAAATCACATATCAGCGAACCGCACGTCACACATCCCGTATGTGAGCGGGTTTATTTGCTTTTCACAGTACGGGTTTTATGCCATTCTTTTCATGCCGGCTGTGACTTGTGACGACCGTAAGTACCCCATTTATCGTCAACCGTACATTTGATTGGAGAACGGCACAGAAATAAAGTTATTCTGGTCAGAAACGACCCGATTTACTGCTCTTTTCTCTGGCCGATTGATGTAATTCATATTTCCAGCTTTACGCTTTACCACTGATTTTACACCATGAGTATAGAGATTTATATACATTGTATAATATATTTATTGAAATCTGGGAACTTGTGCGATAATATGGTGTCAGCTTTTTCCATATTGCTTCAAAATAAAACAATTGATTTAATTTATTTTTGTACTAATCCTTAAACTGTCCTAAATATAGACAGTTTAATTAACAGTTTATATTCTTGAGTCCGCCAGTTTCAAACTTAGTGCTTTTGTATATACGTCTATGGACGTAGTGATAGTAAAAAAAAGCTGAATGAATTCATCTTTAAAATTTTAGGCACCTACCCTTGAATGTTTCATATGAGCCAGCTATTTCAAAGATTAGTTAGCATAAACATGCAGACAAACAAACGTTTTACAAATTCTGTTTCGGTTATTAAGAAAAATAAAATATTTTGGTATTGAAAACCCACACTTGCTATCTATTAAATTAGTTTAAATATGTAGTCATGATAAGTTACGTGATTTGAGGAAAATATGTAACGAAGTCTGGCTAACCATTCCCAACCTACTCGTAGAAAGAAAGAAGATTTATGATGCATTAAATTATATTCTTAGCATAATGACGCATATTAAATATTTCGTATTGTTTAAAAGCAAAGATTAACGTTAATATCTATTCACGATGAAATAAGTATTCATTTAGTAGAATAATGTTAAAACAACGCGACATCACTAAACAACCTCGATATTATATTAGAAACACTCCGCACTCTAATAAAAGAATGACTGTACCTACAAAAATGTTGAGATAATAAAAATAAGCGATGAAAACAGCTATTTGTTCATTCAATTCGTCATTATGTCTGAGTGATTCCAATGGATTTGGACCGCACAGAAAATATCACGATGTTACGGCACAGCTGTTGAGCATAATTTTGTCCTCCTGTGTTGGAAATTGTTCGGAGTTTTTGACTATTTTAGAATCCTTTTCAATTATTTTGCTTTATGCACGAATAAACAGATTTTGCGTGTAAAGACTCGGTCGTTATGGCAATGAATCCTCAGTACGATTGTAAAGGTATGGAAAAATCTTTTATAGGCTATAGTGGAAATATGAAATTCGAAATTATAAATAGATAACCTTCGGAAAGCTTTAAGTAACTCCTGCCGACAAATAATTTAACGCTTGAGCAGTTCTTCGCAAATTACAGTTAAGAACCATATCAGTCATGACAGCATTCGAGTATACAAAAATTACATGTAATTTTGAGTAGGAGCTATAGTGTTACAAACAGACACACAAACAGGCATATTAGCTCACATTTATAACGATCCCTTTTTGCGTTAGGAATTAAAAAAACGCGTGTTAAAAGTTTACCAAGTGCATTTGTCTGTGTCATTATGGCTCTAAAGTGGATGCATTTATATAGATATATTTCTTGGGAAGTACCGATAGTCTGGCGTACATCAGCTATATTTATTAGATTATAATAACATACATAATATTATTAGCTCTCATGGCTATGTGAAACAAGATTTTGTTCTCAATATTCTAATATCTATACTTAATATTACAAAGGTGAAGAATTCGTTCGTTTGAACGAGCTAATCTCAGAAACCAGTGGTCCGATTTGGAAAATTCTTTAACTGTTAGATAGTACATTTATCGAGGAAGGCTATAGACTATATTATATTTTCAAAAAAATAGGGATTCTTACTAAAAGTTCAACTTTGTAACCCAAGGTTTAAAAATCGAAATGAAGGCGAGCGAAGCCGCTGGCACTAGCTAGTAGGGTATAAGCCCATTTTAGTTTAATTTGATAAAATATTTAATTTCCAAACATTGGTATTTTCTTTGTGCATTAGTTTTTAACGCTCAAAATCACATCTAAAGCTCATTATTACACAGTCGTTTAAGATATTTTCAAACCTTGTTCCAAATCTTTTGAAAGAAATAGTTTAGGACAGCTGTAATTAGATTCCTTTTAACATAGCTTACCTCTAATTAAAAGGATTTATAATAAAACAAAGTGGTTAATGAGGGGTAATTAACACTATTAGTTTACTCGTAAATAGAACTAAATGCCAATATTAGTCTCGCAATTCAAACTATAAATTCCGTTAACTAGTATCAGACTATGCTATATTCAAGGCAGGATGACGTCATACTTAATACTCCAATACTATTGTTAGCATTCAATTATTAACATCTGTAGTGCAATTGAAGATCGTTAACTTTATGTCCATGTATATCTAATATATAGAACTCTCGTGTCACAGTGTTTGTTCCCATACTGCTCCGAAACGGCTCGACTGATTGTTATGAAATTTTACATTCATAATCAGTAGGTCTGAGAATCGGCTACTATCTAGTTTTCATCGTCCTAAATGTTAAGTGTGGTTGACAGCCAACTTTTTTTTTAATTTTTTAACCAAGATTTTTTGCATTTATTTTTTTATAATAAAGCATATAAAAATACATAAACCCCAAATTTTCACCAAATTGGCAAAATGAAGTTTCATGGGTTAGCTAGTTTATAAATAAAATTCAAATCTCTGTGTCTAATATTAAAACAACAGACGTTTTGCAAATGCTTTTGAAATAATATATCAGTTGCTGACTTGCGCAGCTTTGTCTAATCCACACAAGATATTAACATCTATGGAGATAGCATATAAACCTTTTCCGTGAAAAAATACATATACATACAAATTATTTTTGAAACTAAACTAATAAAATAAAACAATTTTAATAAATCGTTTATTAAATTCTATACTTCCACATAACCAAAGGGGACTTTGGTTACCATTTAATGCAAATTTATTTATATAATGTTTTATAATATATTTTTTTGATAATACGAGGTGAGATCAAAAAGTAGTGACAAAGAGAAAAGAAAAAAAGCTGTCTTCATGACCAAGACAAACCTTCTTTTTAAAGGGTTTGGATCCTTGGAAAAGCGCTGGTCTCGGAGACTATGTACAAAAATAAATTATTAAGTTAACAATAGTCATTATATAATATCTCATTCTCGCTACTTTTTGATCCCTCCTCGTACTAATCTAATAAACAGTACTCAGAATTCAAACTAATTAAAAATATGATTTAAGTACAACAATATTTAAGAGAGTATTGAATCGTACAATTTCGTTAAAACAAAAACAAGGTAATTTAAATAAAAAATATTTTAAATAAATCGAAATCAAACTGCGATATAATGAAAAAAGTGGATGCTCCCAGTTGATTGGCGATCTCATTAAAATCAGGAAGGCTCCCACCGTTTACTCCCCGCAACGGCTCTTTTTAAAGTCTATTCACGGGTCAGAGCGCATTTTATAAATTCGCGATAAAATTATTTATAACTCAACTTAATTTTATTACAAGTATGTTACATATTGTAATTTCTACAAATAATATTCAGTATTTATTGTCTAGTTCGTCTACTCTATATATACTGTTAAAGATTTTTAGAGTTGGTGTTGATGGATACATGAAAGATTTCAGATTTCTCCAAGATAGCATGATGATAACTCTGAAAATTTACGCTCCACCAAAGCTTCTATCGTCACTTGAAACTTTACACTATTATCGTTACCAATGCTTTGTGTCATATTATTTTGTGAATTCCAATGGTAATAACCGTGTATAGGCAGTAAATAATGTTTTTCTTTTAAGTGGTGTATGAATATCGCAAGTTCAGTAGGAATCGTAATATTTTTGTCATGGCAAAATCGCGTGGTCACCTGAATAGGCCAAAAAGCCTATTTAATTAAAATTCGGTAAAAGGGAAGTCATACAAATGAAGTCTATTAAAAACACCTACTTTCATTTCCTTTTTGAAGTACCATAATGATAGGATCAATATAATTTCTAAGGCATAATTATTTTTAAAACCACTCGTAAAAAATTCGACAAGAGACCAATGAAATGTAGTCTGTAAATATAATTTTCAATTAAACAATTATGTCTTAGGAAAGTCAGTTTTAAATAACTTTTTAAATTTCCAAACTAACATACAATAAAAAAAAACGTAATTCAATACGATATTTTTATATTTACATGTCGCTATGATGAACTTCCTGTAAGTTTATTTTTGATTATTATCAATGCTTGTGCTTTCTTCAAAGCTCGTAGACTAATGTTTTAAAGTCATCCTGTCACATTTAAATAGGGAACTATTCATAATCAATATCATAATACTAATATTGTGACTATTCGAAAAATACGAGATGACATCTGTAAGCGACAAGACAAATGGATGACTACGACAGTGTAAATAGTTTAACTGCCTATTTATTTGTGAGAAATTCTCCTGGTCATTCTGACAAATAATTATTAGTTCCGTTGCTTATCTTTGTCGCAAAATGAATAAATGACAAAATCATTATGAACTGTATGATGTATGGTTTAAAAATCTCTTGGGTCTTCTTTCTATTTACAAACAGAGTGATCTCTGAAGAATTCACATGTATGTACAATTATTACATGTGCGTTAGCAAAATGATTGGCGTCCAAATTACAAAGATATCATTATTACAGTTTAACAAATTTCTTATCTTTATATATATATAAATTTCTTCTGTACGTGTGTTGACAGTGAACTCCTCCTAAGCGGCTGGACCGATTTCAATGAATTATTTATGTGTGTTCACTTGGATTTAAGGATGGTTTCAATTCTCAATTCTATGACGGTTGTACAGGACGCGTGTCGGGTCCGCTAGTTTTGTATATATTTATCGCATCCAAATAATGTTTTATTCACATCTCATCAATTAATATTTATATCGTGTATCAGAATTCAGGCAAGATTTACGTGTGAATGTATTTACAATATTTGAAATTGTTCAAAAGCGAATGAAAAGCGTAAAGCGGATTGCGGTTTCGCTTCCACTTCAAAGAATTTTAATTAATCTTAAGTGCACGTTTTTTAACATTTAAAAGACGAAATAAAAGGAAATTGTGAATGTCACAATGTAGCACTAACGGCATTTAGGTAATTTTCGCTCAATTAAACGGCTGAATACGCCCCGTCCGCATCATTGAACTAGGAGATTGCTTCCCGGGTTTCACCTTTATTCTTAGCGATTCGCTGAAAAATCTTTAAAGGTATTTTCGTAATGACGTATCTGACAGTATAAATATGCAGTATTCAGTATGAATTCTGCATATATATACTGTCTGTTCTGAAATTACTCTTAAACATGTTCGTAACGATAAAAAGTTTTGGCAAAAATAGGGCTCTTATAACTTGTTTGTATATCTGAATATCAGTAGCTTCTTAACGATTTGACGGATTTTGATGGAGTATTTTCGAGTGCTGAGTTGAGTGAGAAATTTATGAAGATCTGTGGCGTTTGAAGACTTATAGTCGATAATTACAAACTTCAATATTATTAAAATTTTGTGAGGTATATATAATCTGAATACCTACTACACAAACTTTAAGAGACTATGTTCTATTAAAAACAATTTTATATAGACACGTCTCATAATTAAAAAAGGGTTTGCGATCTAAACAGTATAGTTATCTATAGATTACTGGTATTTATAATTTTAACCTATACAAAATGTCACGCTCTAAGGTCACAACGGATAATAATAAACGTCATGTTATGAATGAAACTATAATAACAGAGACGCCCACATAAGCTTAAAACACGGCGACAACACAGATTTGCCAAGAATATTATTAACAAATAAATTAACTTATTCTATATTCTTCTAGTGAGCGTCTAAACGTATACCAGATTTATGCATAACATTTTCGTACTCAAATTCGATAGTATCACGTCTCAAAAATGTGTTTTAGTAGATCAATTTGAAAAATATTTACCCTAAAACTACTTCAACCATCTTATTATATTATGTATCTTAGTTAATTTTATACATAGAAATAAATTTATAGTTTTCAAGATGTCAAAGAAATTGATAATCCGTACATCATATAGAGGTTTATTAGAATATTAATTGAAACATCATGTGTGCCTTTGTATTATAAACCAGCTGACAAGTACATAATCGCTTTATGTTCTTATTAATACAATTAGATATATCTAATAAATTAGTTGAAGCCATTAACTGTCTTAACGCGAGTTGCGTTAATTAATCATGTAAACAATACTGAGAGAGGACAGGCCTGTAGTTAATGTTGAACCATAGCTCATTTAACGTTTTTAGAGAAGATAAAAGGCTGGCAAATTAATTTTTAGTGGCATTTATAGAATAGTTTAGTGTGAATAAGAATTTGGTTTTCTTGTAATAAAATAGAGTAACGAAGGACCAATTCTTGTCACATGATAGTTTTTTTAAATCGAAATTTGCTTATAACTTCTTTAACCTAATTCATGTCACTTGAAAACCAAAGTGAGATATATCTTTGCATTTGTCTTATAAACTTGAAACGGTCTTCGCTATAAAACACAATTTTCCCCAACTTCACCGAGCATAAGTAGTACATAAGAGATAATACTCCTGTAAAGTGTAACCATAGAAGCTAATTAATTAACTAGTATACGCTTTCAATTCCAAACATAAACACGAAGTAAGCTGAGAGTGCAAACAGAACTATGTTGCATCAATTGTATGCAGCTGTCGGTAAAGTACGTTAATAAATACAAAAATATGTATACAAAATACGACATTATTGCAATGCCAGAAATACTAGTATGGCATAACAAAGTTATTGTTTAACCTCGGCGTGCGGCTGACAACCGCGGCTGTATGGACGCGAAATTAAATTGGCCCAAATAGACTTATATTAAATTAAGGCATTCGGTTTTGTACGCTCCGAGCCGCGTTGTATAGAGTTTAGATTGGTATCTAGGCGTTCAATATTGCCCAACGATGTTTGCCGGGAATGAGATTATTTTGTTTTCTTATTGTCTGACTTTCTTTTTATGAACTTTGAAGGTACAGAAGCTGTCGGGTTATTTATAGAAAGTTAATAAAATTATCTCTGCTGTCTTCTGTGCAATTTTTAATTCGTTAAAAATATATATAATATGTTTCTATGAGGGTCTTCGATGAACGACTGCAATGCATAGCTATATGACCGTCACTAATTATTCAATTTTGTTGTTTTGAACGTAATTTATATATTACTAGCTATCTAACACCTCGGGTTATATTATTAGACTGTTAATATGGAACTCTATTATTTTTAAACATTGAATGTATAATAGCGAAATAACGCTTATAAAACGTTTTAAAGATATGATTTTTTTTAATCAGGATCGAATTTTATTCTGTCCATTCATCAAAGGTGTCATTAGTACTATCACCTGTCTTCGTTTTCGGGAGCAGTCCCTAAACATTCTGTATAGCCAATAGCTTTCCTCAATAAATGTACTATCTAACACTGAAATAATTTTTCAATCGGCTCATCGGCTCCTGAGATTAGCGCGATCAAACAAACAAACTCTTCAGTTTTGTATATTATCTATAGATTTTCTGCTTTTAGAAAATTATAGCCGAAACTTACGCATGGCGTTTCAACGAACTGACGGAATTCCGATATACCTCCCAATCCTTTATTAATTAAAATAATTAGACATGCGAATAACATGCTTATAGACAATTTGATTTAAACAAGCTTAACCTTATGGGAATCGGACCTATGGCCTCTAGGTACGATACAAGTTGAAATTATCGCTAGATTAATAAGCCCGTCCTACATTTACAATTTCGCCTCAATATCTGTACATATAAATTTAATTGACTGTCAGTTTTGTAATATGCAAATATTTTTTTTTTATTCTTATAAAAGAAATACAAATTACACAATATTTATCAGTTTATCTGTTCCGGCAAATTTATAAAACGGCTGTACAGATTCTGACGGGACTCACTGGTTGTATAAAGTGACTTATTTTTTTAAATATTGTATAATCCGTAGAACACTACTGATAATTGATAAATAAAATTTAAATAATTGAAACTATTACGTCAGTACGTCTATATTGTTGGTAATTTCGTGTTATCGTTTTCCATAAATAACACTAGTAAGATACCGTAAACAAAGAAACTAATACAATGGCAGCAACGCCTCTAGGGGCCTGGAGTTATCTCTTTTGTGCTATCAGAGATCTCTCGTCACAATAGAGACACAGATAAATTTGGAAGTTAATACAGATATATACCAATACTATGTAAAACTTAAATAATCTGTATATTCCATATATATAACATCTATAGTTCTATACTATAATATTATAAAGCTGAAGAGTTTGTTCGTATGAACACGCTAACCTCAGGAACTGATGGTCCGATTTGGAAATTCTTTCAGTATTGAATAGTAAATTTATTGAGGAAATTGGGGATCCTTAGCAAACATTCAATAATGTAATCCAATGTAAAAACAAGACGAACACGAGCGAAGCCGCTGACAGAAGCTAGTGTATAATAAAATTTGTTTGTATTTTAAGTAGTGCATATACTTTCATAGGTATAGAATATAACAACTTATTCTGCCTATATAAAAAATATACGCAGAATAAGTTGTTATTTTTGTACGACGCTATCTATTTATTCTAGGCTACTGTTGTTATTAATATTGGTCTATAAGATATTTTTAGCATACCTACAGAACCCGTTATTAAATGTATGAGCAGAATCTTGGCCGATTTTATTACAAGATACTTGTAGTCATTATGGCTCTTGGCAACTTCGTTTATTCGTGCTAAGTGCCCAGCTAGACCTATTTATGACTTCTTATCACGTTAGATTCTAAATAATGTCCAAATTACAGTTTATTGTTAATGAAAAACAATTAGAATTATCTATAATTAGACATGGTGTATATAAAAGGTAGACAGTTATATGATTTTATAGGCTTCTTATTTCCTAAAGTATTTTTGCCTATTCATTCGATCTTAGGTCATTTATAATATTCTAAAAGATTCGCATTGCACTGTCGCAACAGAAACTACACCAAATGATTATCTGATTTTTATGTCAGAAATCGTATCCTGATTATTTATTTATTTTAAAATCGACTTACAGGTTTATGCTAAAACTTAGCAAGTAACATCACATACACTTGTATAACAAATTATTTGTTACAATTATTGTGCTAACAGCAGTTTTTAGTTTTGATTAATACGGTGTTGAAACATATCTTTTAACTTGCGGTCTCTAATAACGAATAAATAACCACTGTGTACGTTTGTATCAAAAAATGTTGAAAACAGTTTTACTGCTTCTACCTAATATTAAAGTAATGTAAACCTATGGTATGTCATTTAAACTTCTGGATCTAGTCAAATCCGGTTTTCGAGCAAGTCTTGTAACGGTCTTTTCTCTGGGAAAAGTCAGAGATAACATTGAATGGCAATAGGTAATAATCAGCCTACACAACATTTTTTATTAGATTATATTATTTTTGACTTTTTTTGTGACGTTAATATGTTCAAACTTAATTTTGCTCGTATATTCTTGGTATACTGATGTTTTGATTGTTTGTATGGTCCAGAATGGTAAGAAATATCGAAACCTTTTCAAGTTAGAAAATATCATTTATAGCTGAATATTTGACAAACTTCTTAAGATCCATTTCATTTTTGTATATTGCTTCTGAATACTCGAAGAAATATAATAATCATATTACATACCCGAC
>JAOSYY010000009.1:6565002-6578888 GCA_025727935.1 Hebomoia glaucippe | reverse complement strand
TATATATATTAAGCTTTTTACCAATGATAATATTACAGTCAGGCTTACGAGTACATTACTAAGTATTGTAGTAGGCCATTTAGAAATGTAATTATGATGAATATTTGGCGATATACGAGTAAGTAGTCTTACTTACTCCTTGTATAGATATCAGTGAAAATCTGACCAAAATCGGGCCAGCCACTTCTAAGATAAGCCACAACAGACGTATAAAAACAACTAAATTGTGTTTGTGTTAGTACTTTATACACGCATTTAGAAAATAGCTCTTATTTTGTTCGTTCAATAGGTTAGATACAATATTAAAGCAAATACCTTCTTGCTAAAAATTACTACGCACGCCGATCACAAACCCGTATCAAATTTTACTACATGTTTTTATTTTATAATAACAAACATCGCAGTGATCTATGAAAATGAAGAAAGTAAACATAACAAGCAATAAATGTGTAGTTTTGATCCAGTTCCGTTTTGGAGCGTATGTTGAATTATTTTTCATTGTCGGTTTCTGGGTTGGCCGGCGCCCAACTTTGCTTTTACGATTATCCCCGTTTTATAGTTTCCTCAATATAAACGCTTGACGTTACGATTTTGAGAAATAGGAACACATAGATCAGCGCGCATTCCGTTTCGATACAACAGTTGGGATGGTGTCCGCGCGTTGTGAATAAAAGTTTCAGTTAGCTGAGTCATCGCCAACGCTGTTTTTTTTATATGCTAGCTTTATTTACTAAAGTTTTATCACGATTGGGTCAATAGTTTAAACATGTATCGAAGACAAAAATTTTAGTAATTTCAACATCAAAATAAATACGATATATCAGCCCAAGTAACAAATAGATTACGATAATAATCAACATATAACATATAATAGCTCAGACTACATACGCTGAGCCTTTAGAAATACTACTTAAACCTGTAACACGTAATTTTGTTTTTTATTAGTTACTGTAAATATATACATGCTGGTTTTTTTTCAGTATTTTTTTATGAAATTATCATTTCGTTTAGCTATACAAACATGATAAAGCATAAATAACTCTAAAAAAACGTTTCAAAAATATGACTTTTTTATAGTCACGATCGAATTTTTTTCCGTCCCATCATCAAAGGTGTCATAACTAATATCACCTGTTTTCATCTTGGGGAGTAGTCTTCAAACACCCTGTATAATAGATGTAGATATATATCGTTAAAAGATATTTCACTCCTATATTTGTAAAATTATATCTAGATTTGTTTACCTTGATGGTTCGGCTGTCACCATAGCAGCAGCCAATACTAGTTTTATTGCTGAAAAATATTGAAGTTTTTAGTACTTAATTACATATGAATTTTATTACTTTAACTCCATCGTTTTAGTGAAGTTAATTTTAGGTATTTGTAAATAATTTTGAATCTAATAGGAAACAACGCAAATTCAAATTGCCTGGAAAAATGGACGACGAAATGTCATGGTCGTGATGATTTTTTGGAAAACATCAGGATTTTTCTAAAAGAGTACCCTTTGTTATGGGTTATAACACCAATCACCTGCTAGTTAAGGTTGCGTCAAAAATGAATCGAGCTGTTTCAGAGATTAGCCGGAACAAACAGACAAAAATTGTATTTCTGTTATAAGTACCGTGCATTATTTATGAATAGACACCTCAAATTTATTTATTAAGTTAAAGGTCTTTCTAATTCCACTTATCGTAAGTTCATTACAGAATCCCTTCTGTATATCAAATGTCTACATCTTTACTTCTTTTGAATTTGAAAGTCAATTTTCACCTAGGAATGAGGAATTTCCACCCAGCGCATCCTTTCATTTCTTTGGTATTTGTGCCGGTGCTTCGTTTACACGTTTTTACTTAAGACAATTGGCTTAAACTCGACCTAGAATTCCGCATAGCACATTTGAAAACATACAATGTTTATGTATTGCAGTACCTTATGTTATTATTTTATCAAAGGTGTTCCTTATTAGTGATACTATGGAATTAAGTAATGTTAAAATATCTTTTTTTGAGTCTCAACGGGTTCGATTCCGAGCTAAGAATATAATTTTTTCAAAAAAATTTAGTGTTTCTTTTCATCATAATCGGATTCTCGAGTCCTATGAGTATGTTTTCGCTATTTCGCATAATTTAGGATTTAAGGCCGCGCCTATTTCAAAAATCCAACCTCTATAGGTATATAGATTTAAAACTCTTATTATTTTACAAGCATTAAAATTAAAAATGTAAACGTAAGATTATAAAGTAAAGAACTGCTACATAACTCTTTAAAAATACTTAAATATACAAATATTAATTTAAAATTATCACAGAACCGGCCAGTAACAAACTGGTGTAAAGACAGCAAAACATTCCAAAGGTTTCCTGTCAGTTCCTAATGGCATCGCTTGGCGCGGACCTGCGTGCCAAATATCGACTCTTCATTCCTATTTTGTACCACTTGTGTCGATTGTAATCAGTTCTTTATGAATACATTTATCGAAAACATATAACTTAAGAACCCGTAAGGCTATTAGAGTTATTGGTGCGATGCAGTGAGAAAATCTAGGTTTATTTAGGTTTAATTAGGTATTATATGATATTCACTTACAAATTCTGTGGTGTCGGAATTAAAAGTTAATTGGTTATAGTTTAATGTATAATTATAATATTTAGTTTCAAATACACTTAAGTTTCGTATAAAATACATATAAAATACAATAAATGTTAATTGATAGAGAAGGACATAAATTTAATTCTGTAACGTACACAGAGTGTGAAATACTCTACTTTTTCCATTCTCATTAATATTTTCATACACGCTTGCCTTTTAACCTGACTGTTCCTCAAGAAGTATCATTGAACTTTTGTCTTTACAATTGTTGATAATATAAACGCCAAAGTTTTTGATTATATTGCGAGTAGATTCTAATTAAACTTATAGTCTATAATTTATAAAGTAACTGTGACTCGAGTGAAACTGTGGAGCCTCGCTAGTTGTGGAATAAAAATACTTTACTGGACAACTGAATAACTTTAAACTTTGGAAAAAATCACGCTCAATGAATCCAGAATATTTAACGATAAACATTGTTGCGAGTTAAACGTTTAATTTCCCGTTCAGAGTATTTTGAAATAGGAAACCGTTTGGGGATTACAACATGTATCCATTACCGTCGCCACGTGTGGCTGACTAAGGAATATTAAAGTTAAGAAACAAGCTAAAACTGTTCAAATACAACGTATCCGTTTTGTTAACTATTATATAAGACCGATAAAAATTTTATGGAGTTTGTAAAGCATAATTTCCAAATAAATATAATATAAGTAAATTTGTATTATGAAAGTAACATTTTTTAAAATTATATATTAATATAATACAGAACTTACATCACAATGGCAATTTATAAAGATTTTTTGTTTGTTCCTGCTAATTTCTGAAGTAATTGAAAAAAATCTGACAGAAGATTACCTGATAGTTACTTATGAGGAGCAACTGAGACAACAAAAGTTTGATTATTATTATAGAATTACATGAAGAAAACGTGCGTGAAAAAGTACTTTTTGCGTCGTATTGCTCTATTCTAATCACCCATAATCGATTGTTCTTAAATTTATAAAACATAAAATATCCAGATATTTTCTTATTTAATGTATATTTCGTTATTAAATGAAAGTCTCTTCATTGTAGGCTATGTCTGAACCATATAAGTTATTCTTTACTTTACTTGCATTTCATTGACCAAAGACCTTTATCGGCATTATTACGTAAATTGCAACCTTTTTAAATTGTGCTTCGTGACTCTAACGGTCATGAACTTCTTAATACTTTGGGAGTATTGCCCATTAATCATAAGGTTAATAGAACGTCAGGAGCAAACTAAAACTCATAACACACAACATTTCAAATACGATCTCGTTTGCAAGCGGGATCTGTGGCTGACGTCACGGGTATCGCTGTAATGCTGTATTATTTATGTGCTGTTTTGTAGGTATTTAGACCGGGACTGAGCATTTCATTATTCTTATGAATGAATAGTGATTACACCTATATTTTATGAAGGCACACGAGCAACGTACAATAATGAACTGTATCATAAAACTTTTGTTAGTCGTTTCTAAGACTGATCGTAACAAGGTTACATTACTATTAACTAAGATTTTTACGATAGTCTTGTTTCATTTAAATTTGTTCTATTTCGTTGTTTATCGATATATTTATACGGTGAAATGTTTTAAAAAGTTTCGGAGACTATATGTTTATAATAAAGTAAATATATAGTGTATGTGTGTATTATATTTAAAAAATCTACTTGATCTATACTAATATTATAAAGTGGAAGAGTTTGTTTGTTTGAACTAGCTAATCTCAGGAACCGTTGATCCGATTTGAAAAATTATATATAGTACATTTATCGAAGAAGGCTATAGGCCATTTTATATTTAAAAAAATAGAGATATATAATATGGGACGAATCTTTTCCAAAAATAATATGATAGATGATAGAATCGAAATGAATGCGAGTGAAACCGCTGACAGAAGCTAGTTCGTCATAAGAGGCCAGTGTCATCTTATATTCATACCATTCTTGAATAAGAAAATATTAAAAAGAATTTGTGATTATTTTAAAAATATATATGTAATAACAATGGAAACTCAGAAGCACTTGAAGTGAGTTATGTCGAGCAGAAATTTTCTCTCAAATTACGAATAATGACTTGAAATAACAGTGAAATATTTTAGATACCTTTAAACGGTTAAAGCTTGACTCACGCTAAGCAGTATTGCAATTAAGAAAATTACAACTGAAGTTTATAAATCTAAAATCAACTAAATTATTTTGATAGTCTATAAACAATTGGTGGTTTGAAATATTACTGTAAAATTTTACTTATTACAAAAATATTTATTTTTCATTGCGAATACAAATTACACTTCTTTAGGTAGTAAAACGTAGGCTTCTGAAATTATAATTGTAGATATATAAAATATTCATTGCATTATGTTGGAGCACGTTTAGAGAATTCATCATCTATAAAATTTCCATAAATTTGTAACATGTCCTACACGAATGGACCAATTTGATGCGATTGTGTGATCGAAATATATTTAAAGTACAATTTATGAAGGTCTTTTCATGGGTTTTTATAATCCTAGGTTATTAACAGACAGACGTGTCAATCGTATAATATAGTTGTTACGTAGCTGAAAAACGATACTCATCATATAACATTAAATCATACTTACACACTGATATCGGACATAAAAAATATGTTATTTATTATTTATAACACATTTTGAAATATCATTTCATAAATTATCTATTGAAAGTACTTTTAACAATTTCGTAGAATATAAACTAGATTTAATTATTTAGCAAAATAATAATTTAGAAGTACATAATCTGTTGTTTAGCCGTAGCACAACGCACCGGGTGCATATTGTGTGCAATGCTGACAGCAAGCTTACTCTGCACTTCAGAACACACCAATACATTGTTCACCTATGAGAAACATCCACTGTTCTGCTTATACGAGCTGATTTTGGTATCAACCGCATGTTTCGATCTAACATCGTTATTCTGATCGTTTTTTTTTAAATAATGCTACATATATTTTCAAAGCTTTTTATGAAAATATGCTAAATGTTAGAAGTGTTTATTTGTAAGTTAGAGAGATCACAGACCTTTAGAAATTTACTATTTTATGTGTTAATTGTTTTCTGTGTCACAAAAGTTATTAACTCAAATATTTGTTAAAAGTAGGTTTAATCTTAGTTACCTTAATGGTAGCTGTCTGTGCAAATCCCAATGTAATAGGTCTAGTAGTTTCAAAGGTGCCCCAAAAGAAACAAACAATAATTTTATAAACTTTTTTCGTGTTATAAGTATCGTATATTTTCCTTTAGAATTGCTTTTTATTTTGATGTTGTAAACATATACTTCAATTTTATATACACTTAGATAGATATCTATGGTACTTCCGTCTATGAAGTTATCCGTTAACATAAATAATAAAGTTACAAAGTAAAGAAAGGTCCTTTACACTTAACGGTAGCTATTCTAAATAAATATTGGATGTTAATAATTATTTGGTTGCTCGAACGGATGGACGCATGTCGGTCGACGAGAATATTAATTATTTTGTAATTGGGCTTCAAATAGTCATGAAAGTTCTAAAAGTGACATAGGAATTTGTGTTGTGAAACATCTATCCGTTTATTATAAAACTAACATTTTTCCGTGGGTTCACTCCCTTTATTAGTTTTTAAAGAAAGAAAAGATTACAACCGTCTCCAAAGTCTCATCAATCTCGATACTAAAATTCATCATTATCGGCTCAGCGATGTAAGCGTAAAAGTCAAACAAATTAACTAAGTCATTTTTGCAATGTTAATATTGTTAAGGATTAATTACGCCCCGCAAGTACTCCTGCGTTAATTTGCCTTCCAAAGTCTCTCGTGTATCACGCGAGATTTTCAAATAGTGGTTAAGTTTTCTTTAATTCTTCAATGTTAATGAGAAATTTTATTAGTCCTTCTTTCCGCAAATGTCTTCTACCGGGTAGAAAAAAACTTAAAAAGCCTTCCTTAATTATGGCGTAAATAAAGGATCCATTCTTAGATATGTTTCATATTTTATGCGCCTTAGTTTTCGATAAAGTAGCGATTTATTTAATTTATGGTTCATTACTTTTAATTCAGTTAATAACTAAATAAATTAATAAAAATGTATTTTTGTTTCAGGTAACGACGATGATTGAAGGTTAATATTTTAGTTCAATAACTGGCCATTAGCGCTACTATCGCAAAACGATGAGCACGTGCTCGAGTGGGTTGGTTTCCTACTAGAGATGTCGCAGCTCATATTGTTCGTAGTGCTCGACGATTTTAATAGATGGCGCAATGTAAAAAATACATACTTTCAAATACTTATGAATACTAAAGCAGTGTCCCGCGGTTTTACCCGTTTTAATTGTATTACAATCACTATCTTAGTATGTATGTTGTATTCTTTGACAGTTGGAAAAGACTCTCATGCAATTTATCTCAATTACTTTCGATGTTTTGGTTGCAAGTTGAGTGTATTTTCGTAGCTCATATGCTCGTATACATATATCAGTTTTATTTTTAATTTTGACAAACGGACTGAAGTGGACTTTTATATAGGTTACCCCAGGCATATAACATCAAGAATTATTCAATGACTAATTTAATTTTTATTTCGAATAGTTAAAAGTCATAAATTGATGTTCCAGCCACTGCTATAGCTCGTCACGATCTTTTCACCTATGAACGTCTAGGACGTATTTTAAATACATTTTTTTTGAGATTCTTCGAACCCGTGTCAAAAAATGCATGTTTCCTTTTTGTATAGAAGTAGACATATTATTATTGTTTTAGACGAGACTCTACATAATTTTTTCTTCAAAACTGTCATAGATTTAGACACTAAAAGACTACATTTGTCATATACGATAAATAGTAAGCAAGTAACTAAAATCTAACTCTTGATGTTGCAACTATAATTTGGAGTTCCAAGTAGGGTTCGTTTTGCATCTTGATACGGGAACCCGGATTAACGTTTAATTACTCACATGATCTTACAGGTGTACAAACTTTCAGTTTCAACCCAACTTCTACATAAATCCTCACCTACTTACTACCTTCTATTAGAATTTATGATGTTGAATATTAATATTATAGCACAGTTTAAATAATATACTTAAACGTAAGTAAAATATATAACATATATGAAAATCTAAAGAGTATTATTGTCGTGCACAATAATACTTATTTAGAATACATAAAAACTTAACAAAACTATAAGTGTCTCTGATTAAGGTCATTTCATTTTTAAGACGGTTTCTATTGTGATATGTTTAGACACAATACATCTTATATATATTATCTTCATAAATTACAAAAATAACGATCACGTCAACTTGTACTGATAGATATCTCTTTAAAATCAACTCTTTCGTTTAGAAACTACGATACTGCCATACAAATAAATGTCAAAAATATGCAAGATTATTTTTGCACCCGCTGTTTTAAAATCAATATCTAAATATAAGATATACATAGCTTCAAAAATACATATTTTAAGTTAACATGTTACTTATTCGTAAATTTTACCCAATCTTTTGACTTCTGAAATCTCCAGCGTAATTGGGTTTACTTAAACGTTTCGCTAAACTCTTCAAAAATGTTCGTCTCATGACTTTAAATTATGTTGGAAAGTATCAAAAGTACTTAAGTTGTTATATAAGAAGATAATTTTATTTCTTCATATTTACTTGGATACATTTGCTATAAGTCTCATTATAATGTAAACATATTTACGATTTGAATTGAAGAATTTAAAGCACGTCTGTTTATTTACATCAAAGTGTTTGAGATATGAAATAACGTTGAAAATGTTAAGTAAACCTCGACGACAAATCGTCGAACGCCTGACGAGACCTTCAAAAACTGAAACTATCTCGATTACATCAAGACAAAAACAAATCAAAATTGATTCATCCGTTTCCAAACTACAATTCCACAGACATCCCATTTATGTATATGTTTGAAAATTAATATTTCACCTGTAATAATGTTTTGTAAAGCCTTCCGTATGAAGGATTAGGCATGTCTTGGTAATGCCGGACTAGTTACACAATGAAACGATGTTATCGGAACTTCATTGTTTCGACGGAGAAACTCAGACAATTCCTACACATCAATTCTTTTATTATAGAAATATCCATAAATTTTTAAATTACTGATATACTTGTATATATTATTTAACAAAACCATACATAAATATGAGGATTTACGGCCATTAAATCTAAAGTTTCATCATAATCAAGTAACATCAATCCACTATTACAAGAGCTTATATGCATCTGTAATCCCGACTGTACAAATTTTTCATCATTTTATTCAAAGTAATATTATGATTACGCAGGTACAATTAGACTAATACAAACAGAATAATAAATAAGTTGAAATGAAAAAAGAATTTGCTGTAAGCGATTTTTAAAAAAAGAATTCATCAATCGTCGTATGTCTTTTTTACGAATAAAAACCTGAATGATATTGTCATTTGGTTTTAAATGGATTTGGAGCAATGTTTTTATTTTTGGCCAATAAATGCGAACCAATGGGTCACCGAGTCCGCTAATATTATTAGTGAATACATTAAATGTATTTGGAAGACCTTCATGTTACCTTTAGCCTTTGTAAAAACGTCTTTGAACATTGGTTGATCGTATTACGTCAATCATGTCAGATTAACTCTACTATACGACAATATAATGCTTCGAAATACGACAAACGTTTCGTTAACTATCATTATTCGAGTCCTCTTTGCAAACACATTCAGATTACCTTCAGATTTTCTTTTGAAACGATAGACAAATAACAATATTTTAGGCAAACAACTTACACATCCCTAAACTAACATCGGTAAAGGCCCAAGGGTCCACTTTTCAGAGGTATGTTACAGTTCGTTACGTCGACGGTAGACCATCTGTTATTTTTGCCCCTTACATATTTTAATGCGCCCGAAGAGAATTTCCCACTACTTGGAAAACTTTTCCAATTCATTGGGTGAATTAAATATTAATATTATACCTTATCACCATCAGAGTTGACAACTTTTCTTTTGTTCAATAAAACGGATGAAAAATTAATTAATTTATTACAACTGTTGTTTCTCTATCTTCAAATCTTTAAACACGAGACCCAAGATATGAAATTATTTCACATCTCCATTAGCTATATATATTTTTATTCAATATTACGTCACGTTAAATAGAATTGCAAAGTTACTCGAATATAGAATGTAAATAATACATTATGTATTTATTTATTCAGTTTCAATGCCGACGCCTATATCTAAATCTTATGTTTTAAATATGACAAAGAAAATTGCAGACTTTCAACGAAAGCGTCCCATTATCGTTTGAAAAGGTCCACACAAATAAGAAATATTCAAGAATTCTGCTTAAACACTGAATAAGAAAATATTTACAATGGATGTTACGAATTACTATACTGAATATTCCATTTAAATAGCTGTACATTTGTCTCAAAGCGTTCTAAGTCGGAAAATCATAAGAAATGCATAAGGACGTACGAGGTCGGATATGGGATCAGAGGTCTTGGCTTAAAAGCAAACATCACGACAAAGAAGATTACGAACAGATACGCAGTTTGTCTTTGTATTATTCGTACTTATAAAAACAACCTGTTTCCTCTGGATTCGCACAGAATTTAAAAATGAAACATTATGTACTCATACATACTATATACCGCTTATTTTATTCTGTTAGTACTATCTTGTTAAAAATATTAGGTTACTAAATCTACTATTGTTGAGTTGCGTTCGTTTTTTTACGAAAATAATAAATATTTTTAATAAGTTTCAATTTGCTTTATATCATTATTACATCTAAGAACTATCTCGATCATTGCGTTCAAACAAAAATACCGCTTGGTAATCACGACAGACGTTTAGGAATTACAACGCCAGACAGACACGTCAAACCTAAAATGCCTACCGTTGATTGGCGATTAAAAATATTGAAAATTCATTAAACTTTCATTAATTTTGTCGGGAGCGGCCCTATGAATTTCTAAACACATTAGTGACAACTGAAGTCCCGTGACAGAAGGCAATCCTTCGGCAGGCTTATTGAATGATTGATTTATTTTAACTGTTCAGACGCCAACAGGTGATGTATTAACTATTTGATTTACTCCAATGCTTTTCTAAATCACGCGATCCTAATTCCTGGACCTTTCCCTTATCAAAATGATGTGACGTCGGGATCTAAATGTGTTCATGTAGTCCGTGGAGACGTTTTAGGATTAGGCCTGTGTGAGTTAAGTGGGAAAACGATTTAGTCCCACGATGATTGATTTTATAATCCTTTGGTTTGACTTCTGTTTTGTTTAGTGTTATTGTTTCAAAATTGCATATAAGCGTTTTTATTTGCATTTTTTTCTATGCGATAAGAAGGTAAACGAGCATGTAGTTCAGTTATGTTAAGCGATTTCTGTCGCCTATGGACACCTTCAAGATCAGTAGATCTAGAAGACGCATAGCCAACCTTAAGACCTTAGGCATATTATATCATTTTGACGTTGTGACGTTTTGCTGCCGGCCTTATTTATTTTTATATCGAGTATTCGGAAATTCATAGACTGAAATCGAAACGCGCATAGCACTTCACGACTTTTCCATCTATAATATACTAGTAATGAGTTCCACACACCTCAAAGTAAACGTCAAAAATGTATACATTTGCAAATAAAACTCACGCGTACAATTTCTTCACTACTATTTTATACAAAACTGTTATTCTAAAGTAGATGTATAAATTATGATTCTCTTATCTGTGTCGTATATACACTTTCAATTGCTATTTTAAATTACACATTTCAATTTTATTTTATATAAATTATGAACTCAAAAGTATAAATTTTATGAACCCGTGCAAGTGTATAAAGATAATATATTTAATTAAGCAATATCATATAGTTAGTATTTATGGGGAAAGCTGTCGTAATTGGCAATTAAATGCAATCTCGCAACACGAATCCGCGTAATCGGCTTAACTTTGCATACTTATTAAACTATCTGAACATGAACATTTCTTCCCTTTATATGCGTATTACGATCATATTAAAATCATATATTCATCAAACTTTTCTGTAGTGGAATAAAGTTCAAAATTTATAAATAGAATAGAGCTTTTGGAGAATTTTAAATCGTATTCCATTTATATTACTAATCTCATATAAATAAAATACTATTTATTCGATGATCTCGGTATATTTATGAAATATTAAGGTATGTTCATTATATCACTAGTTTTTTTTCTAAATATATATAGAACATACATGTATACAATTTATAAATTATCTATTTTATTTGTTTCTCAAGCGTCTGAACCGATTTAGGTGGAACTTTCACTGAGACGGCTACCATTTTAAGAAGTGTTATCTTAAGCTGCTGTTATTTTATTATTTTCGTTGGTGATATTACAAGTATGCTCGTTATACATAAGATTGATGCGGGAGAATCCAGGACATCACAAGCAATTATATGAATCTTGTATTATTGAATAATTTGATATAGTTGTGGGCGTAGCGCATATAGGCGGCGTTTGACTTACTATGTTCCGCCCACTACAATGTCATGATACAAGTTGTAAACAATTCGATAAGAAACTAAATATATAAGATTCTATTACATTCTTTCCTAAGAGAAACTTATTCTCGCCGAACAGCGGCATAACGTAGGAAATTGTTAGGCGATGTTTTTACGATACCCGTTAACAGACGAACTTGATGTCACTCGATGACAGTGTCCATTTGTAATCTTTAAAAATATTTATAGATTGTACGACTAACACTGTATATCCATGCATATAACTAAAATTTTAATATCTGTTAGTAACGTCAAAATAACTTTTCTAAAAGCGTACAATAATATATAAAATACCTGTAACATAAATAACGTGACTAAAGTTTTATCCGTCTGTCTTATCAATAAGGGTTATGTAGGATAATTTATTACGAATATGTTTTGTAGATTTTTAGTTTCGAATGACACTAGTTACAAGTCAGTCAAAGAGTTTCTTGTATTAAGAAAATCAAACGCAGGAAAAATTATTAACCAGTTAGATTAGATAGGCTTACAAAACTTATAAAATCTAGACGTTTTTACTATACAGCAAGTTAGTCTTGACTTTATTCCATAAAATACTTAAATAATTGTCTTTCGACATGAAATATCGTCGTTTGTTTCGGAAACTGATAATGGAATTGCAGCCATTTAATCATCATTCAGAATATATAGATTTAAAAGTTATTGTTCTTGTCGATATTTTAAAATTGAAATGCTTGTTTATATATTTTTTTAAATAGAAATTGTTGCTTCTGAATAAAAAATAAATGATTTGTGTAAGAACAAAAACCTTCAAAAACTGTTCAGTGAGATTTTTATATTTAAGAATATAAAAAATAAATGATTTGACTATACTTTACATTCACATTAATAAGTATTATAGTATCTGAAAAAGAATTTCGACAAACCAGAGTTTTTAGGTACGTACATGTTATTCGTTATTAAAACTAATTGGATAATTTGACGAAAATATTTTATATGCGTTGATTCTTGTGCTACAACGCTTGTTAATTAATTTTGTGCAGATTTTTTTTACAATAACCTGAGTAACCTCAGATGACAAGACATAAAACACTTATATAATCATAAATTTTAAGCAAAAGTCGTTTTGATCTTGTCAGAACCTAAGAAGGTAAGTTAGTTTAAACTATATTTTGCATGTTTAAAGTTCCGGCGAGTCTTAATTACTTCCTCAGCTATTCAAAAAGAAAGAAGTACATCAGACGCATTGCACCTGCGCCCGCTATTCATTTGTCAAGCTCGAATATAACTTAAAAAGGATTGCTAATATCTTAGATGGGCTTTGTCAGTCCTTGCGTATTGTTTATGTAATGCGCGGTGCTAGAGATTTGTGAGACTTTCAAGATTTACCCTATATAAGGAACTGGGAAAGTACTTGCTGAATTATACTAGGCATATAACACTTGTCTTGTGAAATGAGTCCTTAATGTATGTGTATATGGTGCGTTAAGCGAAAACTTGGAACCTTGTCTAAATAACATGGTATGATGGAGTGTGCAATTCGGGTTTAATGTTGAATAAAAAATAATGTTGACTTATTACCTAATAGGTATTGACAAATATACGTTTTACTAAAATATAAATCAATTTCAGATTGAAATATGAATGTACTAAACTTAAATGTTGTGTCATTAACATTAGTCTATACTAATAAATAAAACGTCGGTAAAACAGATGTTACCGACGGAAAAAAGATGGCGCGTAA
>JAOSYY010000009.1:6514161-6536688 GCA_025727935.1 Hebomoia glaucippe | reverse complement strand
TTTTTCTCTCGAAGGTGAAGTCGTTTTCAAGATAAACTTTTAATGTGTTTTTCACTTCGCTCCAATCGTCTTAATTAGGCATGAAATAACTGAGATAAAGTAAATTTTCCATAAAAATATTATACACGAAGCACTTCAAATAGTTAATAAATAACAGATAAACTAAAAAAGTTAAAGCTTTGTTTAAATATCAATATTGATTTTGTGTTTAGTGATTTTTATTGATTAAGGGGCAAACGAACGTATGACTTATACTGACGGTAAGTGTATTTTTGTCGCTCGTTGACATCCACAAGCTTATGGGTCTGTAAGACACGTTGCCGGCCTACTATGCCGACTATGCACCTTACATAAAGTCGTATCGGTTTGGAAAAATCTTCGGTATCAGTGGGTTACACAAAGTATTAGTATATGGGAAGAAGCGCTTAAAAAATCTTGCGGTTGTTAAGTGAAGATGACATTTAACATTCCAATCACCGAAAAATCTTAGCCAATCGTTTAGCAATCACCATAAATCTACATAATTCTTCAAAACACCAGGAGTGTTTACAGTACACTTCATTGTGTACTATTATAGTATCTTGCAATTTTTGGGCAAAAATACCTACTCTGGTAGTGGCTTCTAGTTCTTCTTAACTTAGCTATATATTATTTAAGAATAGAGCAATTTGTTGTCGGATACCAGATATCTAATGATGCCGCGTCGATTCAATTGCATATGTACAAGTATTAACTAGAGTGAATAGAGTAATTGCTTGAAAGTTGTTAAGACAACAAATCGTAGTTGCCTCCAAGCTGACTTACAATGGAACTTACCGTCCTGTTTACACCAACTTGCCCATGCAACTGCAGCTTGATCGCAACTTAATCGCTAACTTAGCGCTTAGAACAAGTTTCATTCTTAAGAACTTATACTAACTTCGTACCACATTTGAAATATCAAAGATATATCGTTTTCTTATACAAGTAGTTTTAGAACGCTTTTTTCATTAAGAGTCTTAGTTACATCGAATTTCTATCGATGGACGGATACAGAAAAATAAAAAAATTGAGACATTAAGAAAGCATGTATGTGCTATACAGATTTCTGTATAAATTAATAAATATTTAAAGTGTGATTTTTTATTTAATATCCGAAATTCTTATATTTAAGACTGTTAACTAAAAGTATCTTCAAAAGTCAATTAAATATGAATGTGAGACTTTTCTCACAATATTTTTCCATGTCACTGAAAATGTTAATGAAAAAACTTTTACGATCGCTTGAGCGGCGAATAAATTTAACGTCTAGGATGATTAATTAAATCAATAGTTAATTAATACAGACCCTTAGCTTTAGAAAAGAAGGATAAAATAATTGAATCCATCAAATTATAGAAAGGCAATCGTTCTTGAGATAATTAATTGTATAAGGCGGTCGATTTATTTAAAAGTGAACTAATTTACTGTTCTTGACTATTTAATATTGTTTGTAGGTTATTTTCTTATTCATTTTACCGATAGTAGCAGACACGTTTATTTCTCCGAGAAATTTCTTTATAGGCAAGTAGTTAGTCATATTTGCGCGTTTCTATAGAAAAATTACTTAAAATGTTAATAATGTTTCTTCCTGTTAAATAATATTTTAGCATAACATACATTTTAGCTGGAGAAGGGTTAATCACCGATTTCCCCACAAGAATTGATCGCGTCATGATGTTCCCTGAGCGGGAACCCTTTCAACTATGCGTGAGTTGGGAAAGTTGTATTTCATTAACCTATCTCCGTTTATTACTCTAATGAATTATTATAATCTATAATGTCACTTAAGTATTTTGTATAATAAAGGTGCTTTAATGTTAACTTTTTTAAATGGAAGGTGCAAAAACAGAAAAGCTTAAGTACAGCAATTTAACCAGATCCAACGTTGTAAATAAAGCTTGATAGGGAAGGACCTGTCACAGAAAATTGTAAACGAAGCGGCACTTAGCAATGCGTTTAGTTCCGTGAGAGAGTTTCCTAGAACTAATCTTTTAAGCCAACTTTTTTTCCGAGTCGGAAACATGCCGCTTCTTGAACAAGCTCTAAAAGAAATAACGAAACCTCGTTCCAAATTCCAATTTTACTGCCAAATCACTGTTCACTAGACAAGTACTAAAAAGATAACAATCAACTTGAACTATCACTCGAACTTAAACAATATTGTAACAAAGTACCAGTGTTCGACCCTCGATAATTTGTTTTGTATCATTTAATTAATGAGTTCCCATATCTATATTATTTTAATTAAATTACTTTACCGAACACACTCTTGGGAAAAAGCGGACCTGTTCGATTAAAACTCAGTTTGTTTTACAATTTGTAGTGTGTGATTACAACAAAAATAAACTGTATACATATTTTAATAATTTTGTTCATATGTCGTTTTATTTTCTGGCGTCGCTTAAATATTGAGGGGATTTTTTTACACTCAATGTCTAAATATTTGCTTTGTGTGTTCTGGTAACATATTTTTGTAATGGTAAAAATAGTTCCTTAAAATGGAACAGCAGACAAACCGCATCGATTTTAAAATAAAAATACGAATGTTTATATAAAATATAAAAAAATCATGTAAATTAACTTACCAGTGTCGTTATTTCGAAATAAAATTTATGCTCTATGTTATTTTAATTAAAATTCTCATTTAACTTATACAAACGGCGAACATTTAAAACATGGTTATTTTCGAAAACAATATCAGGTATTGGTGATTTAATTTTCATTTGCGGATGCATTGTTTGCACTCAGCATCTCTTTATCAAAATATCATTTTACGGGTTATTTTGTACCCAAAATAAAGCTCTGTGGCATACGTTACACGAGCACCGAGAGCTATTGAAGCGTTTGCAATGAAATCATATTATTCAGAAACAAGATACTTTGCTTTGTTTGTGATGTTGATTGTCTATGACATCTGTTAGATTTCGATGCAATGTTAATATTGGAATAATGGACAGAATTCAATCCTAAAAACGAGCTCTCATTCTATAAACCAGATATATGCCTATTAAAGCTTGGAAGGATATTTAGGTAAATAAATGTACAGTAATAATCCGTCCTGGTAAATAAGCAGGTATAAATCGTATTAATTAAAGTTCATGAATGTTAACAAAATCTATTTTTATTAAAACAATATCTGAAGGTTGTATCTATTTTTAAAATATCTACTATACAAATGTTTAATATTTAAGTGAATTTACTATCGAATTTCTCGTATATTATAATAATGTTGAACTAATTCATTATCAGATAACACGATCAAAGTTCCATCAGCTATGATTTGTTTGAAATGTTCGGAGATAAATTCCCTTCGACACTAAAACTAATAACGATACAAACAGTTAGAGACGCGTTCGTCCGCAGACGCATTACGCATATAATGTACCCATCGAAAACGTCGAAAACAATTTATTTAGCCATGAGATTGAAAAGGCCGGATAAATTCGAATACTCTCTAATATTCCGTGTGGGACGTTTCGTACGTTGAAAATGTTATGAATAATATATAGGCGCGAATGCAGGACCTGGGTGGGATCAGTTGGCATTACAAGTGGCGTTCCTGACAAATATGCACATCCGACAAACGGACAGCGACACTATAATCTTTTATATACGGGCGTGTTTAAGTGCGGTTTCCAATTTGTATGAATACGTTTCTATTCAATATATTCTGGATTTATTTTTTTCTATTGTCAATTGATATTTTTACACATATATTTTGTTCAAAAAGCTAAAATGTATTTTTTATAAGAATTGAGACAAAATTATTTATGAGGGAATTCAAGGCAAGAAAATTCAGGAAAAACTGACCTACTTTGTATATACGACTAAATATAGACAAAAAGGAATAAGAATCTCGATAAGTGAAAATAAGACTTTATCAGTCTAATTTTCACTTATCAAGAGAAGACTTATTCAGCAATAGGTATATTGGTACTATAATTTATACAAAGCATAGAAGTATCAACTAGATCAGTATACTGATTACTACGGTTTCTATAAAGATTTTTTGGTTTCAGGTTGGAGCAACTATGATGTCCTGTCCTCTCCCCCTGTCGCTGCTGCCAGCATTACATCCGCAACCTGCGTTGGCATCAGATTTTCCAGTGCACATCGGAATTAAGGTAAAGATTATAATTAGCTGGGCATTGTATTAGTTATAAGGTTCTCTATCAGTAAATTTAATTTAAATAGTAAATTAGTTCTATAGTTTATTTTCTTAAAAAGTTTCTCGGTGACTGAACCTATTTTAATAAAATTCAAAATAGAGGATGCGAGAAAAAACGTAGGCATGTACAACAAATTAATAACTAAACAACCAACCTTTAAGATTTTTAAAAATAATAAACATTTTACGTCTAATTTTTTAATATTTGAAGATGTACCTCTAAGCCTACATTTTTCATATTTAAAACTTTATAATCCATTTTGTTTTATTTTCATTCACTTCAGTCAACTTTAGTTGCTGTGTGTTTACCTTCTAAAGTCGTTTACTTCGAAGAAAGGTAGAAAAAAATATATAATTTAATCCAGCCGCTTTCTACGACGAGTTTCAGACAACTTAAATTGCAAATATATCAAAGCTAAATATTATAAAGCAGGCGAAGAATATAAGGCAACTTTTTAAGAAAACTTTCTTATAAGGGCTTGTGCATACTGGTTTACCTAAAATACAGTTATTAAATCACTTTAAATTATATATTAATAATTTCACAGTACAAATACTATATTATATTTTATTAAGTCTATTTAATAGATAAATACCAGCTTATTGCAGAGGTATATATTTATATATCGGCTTTGTGAGCTTTCTTATCTGAGCCAGTAAAACATCTTAATTAATAAGTAGGTAAATTTCGATTCAAGAGTTTAATTAGTTTCAGCTTTGAAACCTACGGATCATTTATTTTATTATTTGTGAAGGCGGATCCTCGAGTTCTCTTTGTTTCCAATCTAAAATTATGTGTATATTAGAGAATATTAGAAGGTTCAGTTTATTTAATAACCTCTTCGCTTGAGGTGAAACAATTGAAGGCTTTCTTAATAATGAATTGGAAATTGGTTACTAATGATGTTATGTTAAGATTTTTTCCATGCGACATAAGTTTGCTCATTAAATTCCAATTTTGACAAGAGAAGGAAATTGAAAATACTCTTATGAGAGTTTTCCGCTTCCATCCAGCCTCATGAAGGGTACTTAAATAATGCTTCAAAATCCGTTTTTAAAGTTGGTTTCTTGTTTCTTTTTTTGGTTATGTTATAGATAGCGTGAAGATATCTGCTCTGTAAATACGATTTGAGTACTAGTAATTTATGCATGTAAATAAGGTATCGTAAATTGTAACTTTAATTGATCTATATCCTAGTAAGTAATGTTTGAAACAATACCAGAGATTTTAGCTCATAAAATGTCGTTTATTTTTTTTTAACACAAAATATTCACCATTACGGATATGTAAGGCTAATTCAGTACTCAATTCAATTTTCGTCAACGGAAAGCCATATTTCAGTAGTCGTGGTCGAGATTTCAATTCATACATAATATTTGAATAAATAAATATGCATGAAAGCAATTTATAAAGGCCGTCTCGGGCGGTGGTTGGGTGCTACAATATCGTAGCCTCATTAGTAGCCGCTACTGCTACGGCTACGCTTGCTACGAACAGCTACGAGGCACAGCGACGTGTCCATTGTTTTGATGACGTTTGCCAATATTGTCTGTTACAGACAGATTTCAAAGATTAAGTTGAAATAGAATCGTGAAATTATTTCCTCGTTTAAAGTTGAAAATGTTTTAACGACCTGTCCTAGTTTTGGGGAAGATTAAGTCTCATAAACTAACATTGTCATAATTCAAATTTAGAATCCAAGCTAAGATTTTGCCTTAATATAAGTGTATATAGAAATCTGTAGTAACAGAAGGACTTTCTTTTCGTCACCGTAATGCATGAATAAGCTGTTTTCTTAACGGTTCTGAAGTCAGATTTAGTAAAAAAATCAACCAAAATCCAGTGATTTTACTCAGTAGTAAAGCTTGCTTCTCTTTTCATCAGTTTTAACGAGAAGCGACGTAAACGAACAAAAAACCGCCGAATATTAGTGCGGTGCTACGTTAAATAACAGGCATTATCTCCGGTACAATATAAATGTCCCAACCTGTGCCGCAATAACCGGAGTTACCGTTTAATGGCGCCCGTCCGTCATCTCTCTACGAGCCTAGCTCAGTACTAAATGCTGTTTTAATATTCTTATAACAATATATCACAAGGAAATATAGTTTAATAACAAAAATTTTTCGCTTTCGACAAGTATCTATATTATGTACTTTTTCATCACTTATTTAGTTGTTTCAGTTACTAGACAAACTTATAAATTTTATTTAAGTTAGGTATTGTAGGACGTAAAAAAGTGTAATATTCATGATCATTTCAAGGTATTTATTAAGCTAATTTCCCAATATCTTTGATAGAGACACATGCCAAAACTTGTTCTTTCAGTTCCATACATTAATTATTTATAATACTTAAAATACTTAAATTATACTTATTTGAGATATATAGTCAATATTAATTGTATATGGATAAACATAAATTTTACATTAGTAATCTCTACTTTTTTAAAAGTTCAGCGTCATTCCCTAATTCTAGTCGAACTCGTAACCGTGCAGTTTCCAAGGGTATTCTTAAAAGCAGTGCTTTTTTTAGAAATAATCTTTATCTCTACTTAATATAAAACCGAAATTATTTATCATAATTTCTATTTAATCTCTACAGGAAACTACAAAGCACAGGTGCTTTTTTAAAGCTTTCTAATATTACTGCTTTCTTTTGTGGCGTCAGAACCCTGGCACTAGTGAAGATATTTTTAATAAGGTTTCTTAACCTGAGAGTTAATTTAATGCAGAGAGATTTACCCAAGCCATTTCTGCAGTCTTGTGAAGCCATCTCTAAAAGCACACCGTCCATTTTTAAATTTGATATGACGTTAGCTAGAAAATTCCACAATGCAAAATGTTAATTTCAAAGCTATTTTGATTTTTACTTATTAGATATTTTCCTGTTTATTTTGGTCTGCGGGCGTAGACAATACATTATCAGTTACCTATGGCCTTTAGTTTTCTTTATGTCGTTAAAAATATACAGTGAATTGTGCATTATTAATACGCATCATATAAGCTGTATTATAGCATAATAAATTACCTACTAGCCAAATCTAACAACCAAATCTTGTTTGTGCTGTGACGATTCCTAAATAAATATTTTAATTTTTTAAATGTCTTTGTTTATACATCCATTTACTTATGTAAATAAGAAGTTGAGCTAATTATAAAAGTGATATTCACATCTGCATAGATGACACTAAACTGCTTAGGTTTTTGATGATAGAAACAGTGTTTGTATTCTTATATAGCACGTTTTACTGAAGACTAATGTTAGAAAGTAATTTGAATCATTATTCAATTTGATTCACTTATTTGCTGCTTAATGGTACTAAAGAAACAAAGTAGTAATATAGTTTCATTTGTGACCCCGAAAAATCAATAATCTATAAAAACATTTACGAAGTGACAACAAAGTTTTCTCTTAAATAGAAGAAAGTGCGATTAGAACTACTGTTACTTATTTGTACCACGTACGACAACTTTATTTTTCCATACTCCTTATATCGCGGACAAAAGTTTTCTAATAAAGGGCCCTTCCAAAGGCCAACTTTTCTAGTTGCTTCTGCTTATTGCGTACAGGTGACAATTGATTGCGATAGCTCTTTTTAAATGACTTGGAAGAAGTTTTTGTGTTTCACTGGTTACAAGGGTCGTTAGATTCATACTTTTGTGTATACTGATTGTAACTATTCAGCTCCATTTTTTTAAACCACAAATTTAAGTATCATCGGCATTATTATTGCTAAATTAACTTAACGTTGTTATATTTCTTAGAATAACTCAATTATCAGTTTTTCGTCATTAAAATATTAAATTTATGTTCCGTATTACGTCTTCGGAACTTCAGTGAATAAATAATAATACTTTTATATTTTCAGTGTCCTGCTCGGCCATAACATATTTTTAATATATCTTTAATCTTGTTAAAACCGTCGTTACTATTAAAACCTGTACTGCTAAAAAAATAATTCAGACCTTCCTTTTTGAAGTCAGTAAAAGTTATTATCTCACATGTTATGTTTACCTTAAACGCAAACCAACATTCCTTCTACTGAAAACACGGTGTATTTACAAACAACGAAACGTCGTTTCGTAACAAATAAAGAGACTGCTGGTTAATTTTTAACACCGTTCGCCTTTAATTGGATGTTTGCGTGTCGTTAATGTTCCACGCAATATTATATACTTCCTCATTGCTATCACGAAGAGACACAATAGAAGTGGCATCAAATTAAGAATATTGCAAATAAACGATATAATTATATTTAGAATCAAAACAAAGCCCTAGTTTTAGAATTATAAAATTAAAAATAACAATGCACAAGTTTACTGATGAAATATACAGGTTCCCTTAATATTCCCTTAATAGGTAATTTTCTTGTGAAATAATATCAATTGTATATTTTTTAATTTTGTGTAGAGCAATTTGAAGTATCAACCGCTTCATTCTATTGTATAAGGTCAGATAAACATCAGAAGCTGAATTACATACAAAGTTTCATAATAAAATTTCATATATGTGATTAAGAAATTCATGAAATTTCCCTTTTAATATAAAATTAGAACGATCATAGTTAGTCGTTAGTAGAGTAAACTTTATTAAAAATAAACTTAGTCGCATTTGTCTATAATATACATTTAAAATGATATTACTTCTAGAAACAAGAAATAAACCAGACGACGATATGTATATAGCAGATTTTACAGGCTCATAACTTCACAAAGACAAATTAAATCTGAGTTAATTAAGCGATCTACTTAAATTTATAATATTTTATTTGTCTCTAACTAAACATTTAACTCTTTCCATCTATTTTCAAAGAACACTTCGTAATGTTTCAACGCTAGTAGTGTTTCGCTTGTGCTACGTATTGTTTGTAAATCAGTATTTCGGTGAGAACGTTAAACATAAATTTTAAAAATAGAATACTACAATAACTGGGATATACTGAAATCCAAATACACCCTTGTATCACTCACGATGCTACTGATGCACTTCAAAGTAGATATTTCATTTACGAGTTTAAATAGCTGTATGAAACGCTCAAGTGTAATTTTCTCACGTGCCTTTATAAGCATATCATAATACACAGTTTTAGCTGTAAAACAGAGCAGAGCCACAGGGGTTCGCTGAGACCCACGCTGTTGGTTTAGGACCGTACTTTATTAAAATTTTACTTCTATTTAAATTTACTTCATACTATATTCCTAAAATGAAACCAGCATTCAAAGCGTAGCAACAATTTAAAACTTTCACAGGTGCGCATATAATATTTCGCCTCAATGTTGCAAACAGAGCTGACTCCCAAGCAACTTCAATATTTACCGCGTAACATCCTCCAAGATTTTTAAATTTTTAATGTTTTCAACTCCCATGAAAATTCTTTCGCAGCCTCACGCGCCTAAGTGAATTTGACGAGTCATTATGTACGTCAATTTACACTGAGCTGTTTCACTGTGTGTATAACATATACTACATTATATATAACATATCAAAAATATTTTTTTGAATGAAAAGTATGTTATATAGAAACAAAAATATTGTTAAACCAATTTATTAGCTTTTCGTTTCTTGTTTGTTGTAAATAATAAAACTATTTACAAACTGTAAACATCGATAGAACCGTCCTTGATTATAAATCAAACACCAATATAAATTGAAAATCATACCGAATATATTCAACATTCCATAAATCTAAATGTATTTTTTAATCGACCTACTTTATTAAGTAACATTGTTTAAAATGTTGATAGCTCTGTTATCGGCCATAGACGCAGTGCGTTTTGACATTAGTCTACAAATTGTCGTATATAATGTCACGAGAGTGAGCCTGCCGATGACTAATACCAATATACAGAATGTTTGGGGACTGTTCCCGAAAACGAAGACAGATGATAGT
Organism: Hebomoia glaucippe; assembly: GCA_025727935.1. NCBI lineage: Eukaryota > Metazoa > Arthropoda > Insecta > Lepidoptera > Pieridae > Hebomoia > Hebomoia glaucippe. The sequence goes on along the minus strand of JAOSYY010000009.1, from coordinate 6,526,605 downwards.
ATTCGATTCTGACAAAAAGTTATATTTTTAAAACATTATATTACCGTTATTTCGCTCCATCATGATATTACAGCTAAATGAAACAATAGTTTCATAAAAAAAAAAACATTACTTTACTAAAAAAAGAACCGGCAATGAAGCATGATGACAAAAGCAGCTGGACTAACATGACGGAGCGAAATAACGCTAATAAAACGTTTTAAATATATGATTTATTTTTGTTAGGATCGATTTTTTTTCCGTAAATAGTTTATGTAGCCTCATCTGCCTGTATTGAAATCCCGATTAAATCCCGTCGTCTAAATGAAACGCCACAAATCAAAAAGTTTACTTTAAACCAACTTGAAGTTCGATCACATTAAAGAACTCCGAAACCGATCAGAGATGTTTGCGTAATACAGTACAAATTATTCGCTCCCGCAACTTAACTTCTTTAAAGGAATATCCGATCAAACGTTGGCGTAAACTAATTCCGCCGTGCAAACTCGAAACTCAGTTTAAAAAAGAAAAAGCTCGATCCACACGGCAGCTAGCTAAACGGGTTACCTATTACACTGTCGATTTAACCCGGCGACGCCCGCTTTACGTTCACGGCACTAAGTGCACTTCATGAGCTTATCGGTAGCTTTTTCATTTCCTAAAATCTTATTATTCGCTTTGACTAGGACCGGTATGTGTTCGAGTGGCTTCCAATAGCTGATATCAATCGGCTCCTCGGTAACTAAAATGTTCCTTCAATTATAAAAGAAGCATTGCTAACGTTTCGCCGAGGACCGTGTATTTCATTTAAGACTTTTCATGTCAACTTTATAATTGAAATAATATTTAGTATATAAGATTTTTTATAAAAAACATCGTTGTTTGTTCTTTTCGGTCATGCGATTGATGACATCAAGCGAATTACACGCTTATTAAAAATCTTCTTAAAACACTTAGTCTTTTTGGAACCTTTGGCGTCGTTATGACAAAAGAAATGTAAACATTTTAATTTTTCAGGGCCTTCTATTATCCTGAACTTCGCGCGAAGACAATAAAATAAACTTTAAAAGCGCTGTGCTTAAAAATAAGTGCCTAAATATCGCTTGGAATAAAGTAAAGGATTTGGCAACTGCCTCCTTGTCGGTGACCCTCGCATTTCGTGAAATGGTCAAGGTAATACAAAAATATGTATGAATTATTCACTGTTCCTAAAATTCGTCACGCTAACCCTTCCCTGTTTGGGCTTCACTTTGTAAATATAATATTCACTGAAACACTCATCTTCTGCGCAACAAATCCATTTGATTTTATTTTGTCGTCTTGCTTTTGGAATTTAGTGCACCATTGTTTTATTAATATCCCTCATAAAATATTATTGTGGTCTTGTATTATATATAGGCTGATCTATTTTAATCAGCGTGTAAATTATTATTTTTATAAAACGTATGTATACAGTCAACGATCAATAATGTAGAGGAAGATATTTTTCTTAGAACAAGTGCCAATAACTTGTTTTTTTAGAGTTTTATTATCTTTGTAAGAATTCGTCGCGCAGTCTGTGAACTATCTTTAAATGGGTAATATAAGCATAACGGTTATAATTAATTACAACATCAATGCCGATTTTATATAATAGACTGAATACAAACGTTTGATAGAAGCTGAGAATTCACCTACGAGCTTTAGGGTTCGACATTTCCTCTTAACTTTTACCAAGCTTTATATACTCGTGTAAATGTGTGTTTTATGCTTATTAATTTCACGTTTATAAAACTAAATTAAATGTCATGTTACGTTGAATACTTTCATATTTCTTATGGTTTATTTTTTAAGTATTTAACGCAGTGTTTTTATACAACGGCACGTATAGAGCACGGCTGATACACACAAACACAGAATTACGTTTATTAATCTAAGCGGAGGAAACTTCGAAAACTGTAGGTATTTTAAAATATTTAGTAATTATTTTGATGAGAACTTAGGTACCTAAAGCTTTTTATAAAATTGTTGATTGTTAGGAGTGATTTGCGCCCGTTCAAATGTCTATGATTTTGAATATATTGTTGTGAAAGTATGGTCGGAAAAATTAGAATCCGACTGAGTTTCTTGGGCGTTCGTCTCAGAGTCGGGCGCGGTTGAACACCTTGTAAACTTAGATCGTAACTGACGTTATAAGCGATCATATTTTTAATTTTATGTAAATGAATTTTGGTGTGATTCAACAAGTTTGCGCAGTATTGCCTGCTAAAGATTTATAAGAGAAAATATGCTATCTTAATACAACATGTAAACATAATACATTAATTTTTTGTTGAATTTATTACGCTGCTGTAAAAAACTATTATCAATTAAATAAGTATCAGGAAATATATAAAGTTTTAATAACTATGAACGTACAATCATGATTGTGCGTGTATTCAATTAAAATTCACTGTAGATATTGGTTATTTTCATATTAATAATGTCATACACGAAACAGTTCATTACATGAAATGATATTGGAGAGTGCGGTTGGGTTAACAGAATTTTATTTAATTCGTCATTTTATTTGAATATCAGTTACAGTTGTTTTATTCATTTCGTTTTCAGAGATATCGTGGATATTGCGATGTTTCGCAGAAAAACAATTTTTAATTTAATGTTGAATCTTGAATTCGAAATTCGTATGTTCTTATATTAAAATCTTTCATATTTTCCAATATACTGTTTCTGTAGACCTAAAAATATTCCTCATCACAGTCAAACCTAGTTTAGAACAATATGAATATTTAATAAAGACGTAATATATAAAGTGTTCTACATTTTACGTGAAATATCAAAAATTCATTCATTCCCTGTGAAGTTATTGCAAAAACGATCCGACGAATCCCTTGAAAGCTTTCTTTACAAATGGTGCGAAACTAGATTCATAAATACGTTATTTGCCATATCTGGCGAACAAACAGATCATTCCCCTCCCCGAACCGCTCGTAGCTTCACCGACTGCTTTCGAATTCTTCCAGCTCGTATCACTTTCCGCAAACGCGTTCTTTATCCAATTATCCGAAGATAAATCTCACCTGTGACTGCAGAGGAAATAGCGCAGGAAAACGTTGTATTAGGGTAAAATTATACGTACATATAAACCTTTTTGTTTGACTTATTGAATTCTCTTCCATTGACTCTTTGGTTGGTGATACACTTTATTTAATTATCGTACCGCGTTGTATCTTTCTACGTTTCAACGTTTTCAGTTATGTATCAGAACTATTGAAATACTTTTTTTTTTGTTTCTGTAATTATTTTCTAATACTCTATAAGGAAATAGCGGACTCGACAGACGTTATAAATACAAAAATTTCAAACTTTTGTAATTCCACACGATTCGCGATTTCACTTATACATATAAAAATCAAAATTGATCCAGTAGTTTAGGAGGAATTTTATGATATAAGAAGCTTATTTTTTAATCCTAAATATACTTTTAAATTTATAAATTTGTCACCCTAAAATAACGATGATACAAAAGATCCGTAAAGATGAGAACGATTTTCAGAAAAGCAAATCGATTAAATTTCATATGCTTCCGTGATTGAACAAATTAGATCAGCACTCCAACCGGTCAGAAGTCGACACCGGGCCCTTCAACTTGATATAACGCTACCCGCCCTCTTTGCAATCACGACGAAATTTAAAAATTGGCGAAGACTGCATGATGACTTTGACACCTGGGTTCCGTCATTGAGTTGATTTTTAAATCGTAAACTTCATGATACAAAGATAAAATTTGAAACTAGTTACCACAACCAATGATATTATGAATTTGAAAAAATATAATAATTGTTATTATTTTTGCCTTGAAATGATTAAAAGCTATAAAAATAATTCGATAAGAATCACTGAATTGACGTATGGTCCGATGATGTCAGTTGAAAAATAGCCCAGTAAATTTTCTTATGAATAGTTAAATAACTAATGATTTGTTTTAAACCGTAAACGTATTTTATTGAAATTCTTTAAAGTAAATACATTTACATAATAATGTCACCATTCAATATATACGTCGGGTCAATATGGTTTAGTGCATTATAAATAGAATGCGGAATCCTAAATACGTGAAGGAGATTATTCCCTTTCTAGCGAATCGGAAGCAGATCCTATTTCCTCCGACAACATCAAAGTAGATAGCAATCAATTTTTTATTCGATTCAGCAATATTTTGTACGTCATCGGCTAGTTAGCTTAGCCCGATCTGTTTACTTACCGAAGTATTATGTTTGCATGTAGATCTGTTCAAAATTTTTGTTAGCATACAATTCATATGATGCTACATTCATTTTGTTTTATGTACCCAGGCCGAATTGATAATAAAATGTGATTGCCTTTTTCATTTTCGTTCTTTGTATATTAGATGTAAAGTTATAGTTCTTCGTATATTAGTTAACAAAATTGAAGATTATCTTTATTTTTAAGAACTTTCAGAATTTAAATATTAGGGGTATCGAATGATTAATAAATACTCAGTACTAGAGCCTAAACTCTCAATAGTTTTTTCTCTTCTTCGTATTTTGTATAATGTTTAAAATATATAAAACGGACAGCGTTAATTAAAATACCACACACATTTATAATAATTACGCTCGTTTGATTTATTTTGAAAGACATCATATCAAAATAGTGAAACACGGTTGAATAATTGTAATTTCATTGTAGAACTGTGGTGAATTCATGCGAAGCGGAACTCTCAACTTTGTCATTTTCAAACAGAGGCTATTAATTTCTTTCTGAATTGCTCCTGAATTACTGAGCTGTAAAATTATTAATGTTTATGTATACCAACGCCACACCTGTGGCCAACTGGATGTCTATGGCATAACTTTAAAATGAACTGGTACACTTTCCCTATTGTTGTTTCGTAATTTACTTGGTTTTATTAGAAGCTACCCCAAAACTTTGCAAGTGTTAGAACCTATCGTGTTATGATGTATCAAAATGGTAATGCATGTTCGTCCCTTCTCGTTTTCTTACAATGAAGATAAGGTTAACAATTCCTTAATATATATGAAATCAGGAAAAATAAATTTAGAAATATATAAAGCCTTATTGCAATAATACAATATTAAAATAATCATGATATTTTCTAATTCTGTTTTATTTAACGATATGCATATTAAACAAAGTCCATAATAACATACATATGAGAATTAAGGCACTCTTAACGATGCAAATTTTTCAATTTCGTTAACATTGCTGTTCTCTTGCTGATCAAAGGCTTCAAATTTACATAATCAACAGGTTTAATTACTATTTTCCTTATGGTCTCTTCTTTTATAACCTATCGTAATCGACGATCCGTATTATAATTTCAATTTTCAATATAGTTTGATTAAATGTTTGAAGATCGGTTTCCATATTACTAATTTATTTATTGTTATTTACTTCTTTAACTAAATCCATACATATTGCATATTAATCTTGGAATTACTTTTCATATTTTTTTTTAAATAAATATAAATAAGTTGATAATCAGAATGTTTATAAAATCTGGTGAATCGTCCATCATCGTTAATCAATTTACGTAATATGTCTTTATTAAAAATTTTAAGTTGGTGCCATAACTATACGAACTTCTACTTTGTTACAACTAATATCAGTATCGGACAATTTGTTTGAAGTTCACCTACTCGATCCCTTGGCGCAAACTTGTGGGATTAGTGCGCGTGCGCGAGGTATGTCTCGGCTGACTAAGTGATGTATGGCCACGGAGGAACCGATGCGCTAGAGCGGAACGCTTTCGGCCGAACTGCGGAATTTTCGACATAAACCAACCTTGTAATTTAATGAGCGACCGATTTCTTACACACGCTTGCGAGGGTTGAACCTAATGACATAGGAGTCGAGAGTAGATTACAATCATTGATTATAAGTGACAATTTTCTTAGCCCACACGTAACATTGAAGAAAATTTAATGTTTGATTTAAAATTATTTCTTGATTAATACCGTATGATTTTAATAAATTTATTATATTTATATCTGTGTAAGATAACTATATATTTGGCATTTACAGCCAAACTTTTGAACAATAAACACGTCTAATCAAGACGTTTGAGAAATTAATTAAAATTGATGATCTCGGTGTAAAATTGAATTACGGCTTCTGAGGATTCTAAAATTAGTTTGACCTAGACAATGGGTGGCATAGTGAGACGATTGTTCAAATATTTGTACGTTTAGCCAGGGTTGTCGTAAGTCAAAGATACTGCCCGGCTATTGTTTCACAGAAATTAGTTCTCTTACGTCTTCTTGTTGTTGGTGAAACGGGGATTTTGTACAAAATAATATTTAAACCGTTCGTTAATTGAATTATTCCTTATCCATTTTTTATAAATATTATACTCGTATAACACTATTAGTTATATCAACATAAACTGAAAATTAACTATTATAATTAAAATTTTCAATGTTTCATAGAAACTGTAATTATAATCATAAAATCTCATAAAAAAATTATTATATTTCCATTCGGGAATGGACACGACTTTAATAATATTAAATGAACAGATCCTTATAAATTGTAGTTAAGATTTCAAACACATTCGAGTTTAAAGAAAATAATACATCAAAATCTACTTATTAGTTTACATACGATGCAACACTTAAACACGTCAAACACCTTTTGAGTAGGGGATTCAAAACACTACCCGAGAGAACGGGGTGCTAAATTAATAAAATGGGTATAATAATTATAACACCTTTAATAATTAGACATTATCCAATTTACATAAATTCCAACATTGACAGTGACATGTCGTAAAGCGCCCGCATTATATAAGCACAAGTTTCGTTGATTAAAGATAGCTATATCAATTTCAACCTTTCATTAGTTGAGAGACAAAGCCAGGCGCTACAACATCTGCCGGTTTTATCGTGAAGGGGTGCATCTTGAAATATAACCGTGTTATACGATTGCTTGTCTTAGGATAGGATTAAAGGTCCAGTCTGAGTCAGAGAATCTGTCTTCAACACAAACTGTATTTAATCAAGATAGCTTTGCCGTTTGCTTTGTTTAACTCTATTCACCAACGCTTCAAAACCCAGCAAAGATAATAATTTTGTAGATAGGATTAACTGATATTTTAAAAAAAGAATCTTCAGAATTTTACGAAAATCAGTTTGTTATTAATTCAAAACATCAGCTTATATCCAAATTTATAATTATTTTTATTTATTTTTCAGGTAAACTGGCAATACAAAGGTATAAGTTTATTTATACATTAAATTTAGAAAAAATGACGTAAACATTGTCTAAGAATTAACAGTAAAACTGTGATTTCAAAATTCAGTGAAAAGTGACTGGGAAATATAAGATAAGCAATTCTCAAGTGGCTATTCAGTAGAAGCAAATACATAGTTGCGTGATCTTCATTGCCGTACATAATGTATAAATGAACCGTGTATATAAAAGTTGTATGAACGATTTAATTAGCGTGGTTTTAAAAGCAAAACCTATGAATAGTCAAAGCATACATTTGCAGTTTGAGCACAAACCAATTACTTAATACTATAACAATATTCATTTACAACCGAGCCGAGCCGACCTCATATTGAGCACCAATTTCAATAGGAATTATTATCTCATGCACATTAAACATTATTATTCTATTCTGTTTATTCCGCACTATTCGATAAATAATTGACTGATTTTAGTTTCCGCTTAATCGGCTTTTTAGAAAACTAATTTGACTGGCAAATTGTTTTGGTAGTCGATGCAATTTATAGCCATAGTTCATGGAAATTACGCGGCTTGCTTGAATAAAAAGGTTTGCGAGCTCTTGTCGGTAGGAATAATCTTTGGAAATCGGAAAAAATAAGTATTCAGAGAATTCTTGCGAGAGTTAATTTGAATAGAGTAATCCTTAAACTGTTGTTAGACCGGCTCTCTTGTTTAGTAATACGTAGTACCCCGGTGTAAAAAGGTACTGGGTTCGAAACAACGGTATAATAGAAACAAACATTCGGCTGAGTAAGCTGAGTTGGTATTTCGTTTTAAAATGGTTTTAAACATAAAAAATTGTCACTTAATAATCTTTATATAGACAATTATTTCTTTAAATTATATACAAATTTTATATCAATAACTTGACTTTAAAGACGAAAGGCTTTGTGGCTGGCTGTCGGTTTATGGCACATAATAATTTAAATTAAGAACGTCTTCAAAGTAAGCTCTAGGTATAATGTATCGTAAAGTTGCTATATAACTCAAGCAGTGTTTTCAACTATTAAATTATAGTTTAGAACTAAGTTCAACTGATGGTTTCCCGTCTAAAACTACAAATGAATATTAAATGTGCGATGATAGAATACACTGAGTGGACTTTTGTACGGCTACACCCAAGTGACTAGCGCCGAACGTTGGTGCGATACAGAAAATGTTCGGTGGAATTGAATTTCGCTTTGATACAGGCAACTCTTTGTTACGAGAAAACAAAGTAGGTGCCCGTAAATAAGCTTAAATTTTTATTTTCACTCGACTACGAATGTTAAGTTCAAAATTCACTTTGAAATTTTCATAATGTTTTTGTACAGAGTAGAAATGTAATGTAATTTTTTGGCAACCTCTTACTACTTTATTTGCTCCTAGTAGTGACCCCGATTACACCCACATTCATTATATGCATTTAAATGATGATGAAAAAAATAGGTTATGCCAGCGAAATACCTCAATTTTGCCGGAACAAACTGATAGACAAACAGAAATATTTTAAATTGTGTAATATTAAGATAAAGTTTCAGGTTATGGATTTCCGTATCCTCGAAATAAAAATAAATAAAGCCGGCAACAAAACGTCAAAAAATGATGTAATATCGCTAAGGCCTTAAGGTCCGCAGCGCGTCTTGAAGATCTACTGATCTTGGAGGTGTCCATGGGCGACAGGAATCGCTTAGTATAAGTGAACTGTTTGCTCGTTTGCCTTCCCATCGTATATTAGAAATATATAAAACAGACATTTTAATTTTATTTATATGTAAGGATTTCTAAGATTAACTTTTATTATATTTATCCCAAGAGGACTTTTAAGTTTACATAGATTTTATAAAATAAAATTTTCAATACAATATTGTCTTTGCTATTGAAATAAAGTTGGCTGTCCATAATACATTATATATTATATATTTAATCCTCTCCGGCTAGTACACTGGTAATTTAGGGGTTAGATTTCCTACATGTAGAGATTTGATATATATAATTTGCTGCAAATTGATCCCTTCGTTAAACGGGTGAAGAGATTATTATAGCCCGTCTTGCCTAAGAACTATCATCTACATATAAAGAGCTATTTAGTACAAAAGGTCGTTTGGAACGTACTCTTCACTTGGAGTGTGATGATGTTTAATGTATTTTTTCAATGTAATAATTGTAGGTGTTAGGAGATTTTTAAATTGAATACTATATTTGTAGTCTTTTCCATTTTTAACGTAGACGAGCATCGAGCAGGTACCTCTGTATCCGCTTTGCGCATACAATAAATTAATCTACTATATAACCAAATAATTATAAGCTGTTTGATATTACAAAAAGAGCATAAATTCCATGTTATAACGTCGGGAGTCTCACCTAATTAATAAATTATATCTAAGCTAAAGTAAATAAATTAAAATAAGATCAAAGGACTAATAACGGGAAAGTGAAAAGATTAAACGGAAATGGTAGAATGTAAATTAATATAGAAATCCAATTATTACCAAACGGCCTTCTTATTATTGTAATATTTTTTTTTTTATAAAAATATAATATTGTGAAAAACGTGTTCGGTAGGTATTGCTTGTGAACTAAGCTTCAATTTACACATTTATTTAATGTTTGTTCCAACCCTTTTAAAGTATAAAAATGTTACAGCTCAAAATTTGTACACGAAAAATTGTAACAGCGTGAAAAACTTAAATTTTTTATGCAGTTTAATTTCCGTTAACAAATTCCAAAAATCGTCTAATTCTATATTTAAAAGATATTACATTCTTATTTTATGTGTACTCGTGTATCCAATTACTTTAATGGATTACTTGTAGACGAGTGATTTTGTGTGGAATAAAGGTACTTCATAATTTTTGATGTGATTGAATCCTGCAAATTACTGATAAGTAGGTAAAGAGACAACGCTTAGTGTACATTTACTGTAAAGCTCATTAATTAGAGAAGAGTATTTTCTACTTACAATTAACAAAACAGGGGATGTCTCAATCCAATTTGCGCCATAATTATGATGTCATCGGAGAAGGATTTAATTAAAGACCTTTTGAAGGCCTCTAAGGTAATTGATGTTCAATGACTCTTTGTTGTCCAAGATTACGTGTTATTTTAAGTTAGTTCTACAATCAATTAGCTTGTTCATTTTCTATTTGGCACTACATCACATCGCTCGTGTTCATTTCGATTTTTACACTTTGGTTTACATTATTGGACTTATAGTAAGGATCTCTATTTTTTAAATATAAAATGTAGCCTATATCCTTCCTAAAAAATGTACTATCCAACACTGAAACAATTTTTCGAATCGAACCAACGGTTCACGAGTTTAGCGCGTGCAAACAAACAAACTCTTCAACTTTATAATATTAAGTATAGATTAAATTCATTTCCCATTTGGTATTCTACCGATTTAATTGGTTTATGATAGCTATTTCATGACATTTATAGACACAAACTTGAGACTGGTGTCAGGTATGTCAGCCACATGACGTCACTAAATACGAGTGATGCGTTGGGGATTAATTTATTTCATATTTAACCTTAATATCATCTAACACGAAGTGCATATAAGCTAGTCTGTCTATGGGTAATGTGAAAAAACTAATAATGAAATTATCAGGAATATCCAGCTTTTTAATCTTCATAGAACTTAATCAAATGGAACGAGTCTTTATCGATTTTTATTATCTTCCTGCGATGTTGACAAGGCTATTAGGAAAAATGTAATTAATTTTATAAAAGTGACGGCTTTGTGAGTAATGCATAAGTTAGAGATTACAAGAAAGTATAAGATTAATAAAAATATCTGCGATTCATTACTGATAACAGGTGACTGGTGTTCATTTCGCTTCATTCTCGTTTGTCCAATATTAACTAATATTATAAGTGGAAAATTGAAATATTTTGTTAGTTCCATGTTCAAGTCTAAACTGCTAAATCGATTATGATGTATTTTAGTATTGAGATTGAAACTATACGACGGTTATGTCACGTGTTTTACAAAAACGTATTCATACTGTAATGGGAATGTTTTAAGCTTCCCAGAAATGCGTTTGATAAGGGTTGAATAAATTTATATAGAGACTTATTTGGAGCTACTAGCGTCTGCCAGCGGCTTTGCTCAAGTTCATTACGATTTTTACACCTTGGGTTACATTATTGGATTTTTAGAAAGGGTCGCTAATTTTTTTTAAATATTATATTTTATATAATATAGCCTTCCTCGATAAATGTACTATCCAGCACTGAAATAATTTTTCAATTCGATCCAGCAGTTCCTGAGATTATTGTGTTGTAATAAACAAACAAACTCACTAAACCTATACTTTTAAGTACTATTTTAAGTTTACATTGTAAACACCAAATAAATAAAGAAAAGGAGGAGGAAGCCGTCACGAAACGTATCAAATAGCGTCTCTAGCGGCTCCTCTTCAAAATCTTTGTCCAGTTACTGGTGTTAAATATAAGAAACCACATTGTATAGCTTTTCAGCACCAATAAAAAAAAAATCAAACAAACTCTTCAGCTTTATAATATTAGTATATATAATAACCTATACACTACTTAACTGATTAACAAACAGATTAAGGTTAACGAAATCACAATTACCAAGAGCGATACCGCACACAAAAAACTTTAAAAACATTGCTTGGTCAAAGTTAATTTGAAATATGAGTAATGCCAAAAAAGCAGGACTTAGTTACATAAAAGCCAGTCTTCTTAGATGTTTTTCGATGACATATTTTGTCGTAAACGTTCTATAGACAACAAGTTAACTATTTTCGCGATTTTCAACTAATACAATTGCGAGTGAAGTGGAAAAGTCACTTGGTCGTAAGCCTATTACGGTTATAGAATCCGTTTTGAACTCGCTTTTAATACTACAAAACGTTCGGAACACAAAGCTTTTGTACATAAATGCTACAAAGTCTATACAATTAATTTGTGAAACTATTTAAGCACACAAATAAATTATTCTTGATACTTAGTAAAACGAAGAGTCCGCTTTCTAGGACCAAACTTAATAAAGGTATACATACATGAAGTTAGCGAATAGAAATAAACTTAGGAACTTTTGCGTTCATACTAAATCCCTTCATCGACTGTGATAAATTTTGATATTGATGTAAAAGGGACACTATAGGCGGATTAAGGCTGATTTTATAATATACTAGCTGACCCCGCAAACGTCGTTTTGCCACATAATAATAGGGGTTGACTGTAGAGGGGTGAAAA
>JAOSYY010000009.1:6458496-6474746 GCA_025727935.1 Hebomoia glaucippe | reverse complement strand
TTATATGTTCATAAGCATCTTGGCAATATTACTATATACCTATTATTCGGAGCAGTCTGTTAAGTTCTGTTTATAGTGTAGTGCGTTTTAAAATGATATACCGACGAAGTTCTACAGCGGCCTAAATATAAGAGCGAGTGTACATGTACCTACTCGATTTTAATTGCCCACTTTCTTTATAGTTTAATAGGCTTTTAGTCTTGTAGTGGCATTACAGCTTGTAGCGTGTTTGATACAATAATGGCTTTATTAAACTTGCTTCGTATCTCAAATAGTTAATAGATATATTTACAATTTGTTTCCTACTTTTAAATACGGTTTAGTCGAAGTCTGATCCAGATTATCGTTATAGTAAAATTATTTTTTGCAATATTATTCCTTATTCCGGGATTACGCCTTACAAAACTGATACTATCACGTAACGACAAATTTCTTCACACATTTCCAACTACCATGAAGCTTACTAACTACCTTAATTATGCAAAAATGACTTTGAACATTAAAAATGTTTCAAATAAAAATACGACGGCCCAGATGAGTATGTATATTAAATAAGTTTAACTTCTTCAATGACTCACGTCTTAAAAAATTTAAAAGTACCGTTCTCATTCGCTTACCGAATTAATTTACGGCCGCGAGATCAAAGATCAAGGTTAGTGTGAACATATTGTATCAAATTTCTTGTTGACGTCACACCGTTAACTCTAATCAAAAGTGTTATCGCGGCAAAAACTGGAAAGCTTGTCGTTGATGATTTGATAAAACGAAGCGATAACGTACATCCGAAACATCCAGTATATTGATTTTACTTACCTCTTAGTTTACATGTTGAGCTTTTGTCGTACTGTTATATGTAATATGATCAAATACGCAACACATATTTTATATATATAAAAATATATATTATATATATAATACTTTTTCAAAATCAAAAGCCCGTAGAAATAAGTTAGTGTAACAATCATATGAAAAGCTCGACTACGAAAAATATGATAGACACCAAGGCTTTTTCCACACTAATTTGCTTTTATTGTTATGTTCTACCGGAATTTAAAAAGGTATTTTTCAATTTTTGTTTAGAAACATACAAACGTTCAAGTAAAGCTAATAAAATGCATGAAATAAGATAATATGTATTTTATATTAAATGATGTTTCTTTTATATTTCATATGTTAAGAAGGTATATATAGAACTAACAGACATAAAAAAATCAGATAGATGAATTTTCGAATGAAAGATATACGTCACATTAAAATACTCTGTAATTTGTTTGCCTGTTCGTGTGTGTGCACAATACAGAAACAATTTTGAGATAGAAACTGAAAACAAACGATAGACTAAAAGCTCAGTATAAACATTCGTAAGTACAAGTTACACAAGAGACTCGACGATCTTCACCGGTCTTCACCGGCCGGTGTGCAACACGTTGTTTCGTTGACCGAATTTTGCCTGAGACATAAACTTTATACTACATAGTTAAGATAGACTATAAGCTTTCCCCTAACGTGTATATAGTGGAAGACCGTCACCGGGAGCGTTTACGACGTTTTATTCGTTACTCAAGTGTTTAGTTAGTAAATGTAAGTATTATGCATTATTGTGGTATTAGCAGCGTTTAAAAAAGTGCGCCGTATAAGATGACGTCTCTTTCTGTTTGTCTGTCCTTGATATTATATCTCATAAACGAATGAGCTGATTTGAGATTTCCATTACTTTAAACTTAACCTGATCGAGATTGCTACAGTCGTAGATATAAGATTTTTTTATGCGATAAGAAAGCAAACGAGCATATGTTTCACTTATATTAAGCGATTCCAGTCGCCCATGGACACCTGGATCCTCCATTATAGGATTTTCTGCTGCCGACCTTAGTTTATTTTAAGTATACGGAATTCAATATTACCCTTTATATGTTATAGAAGCATTGACTTAGAGATTGTTTTGTAAATTCGCCTACTGAGCGTTACTTATCAGCAGTGGCCAATTGTTTGGTTAGGTAATAGAATACGACGGGTTTAACGCGCCCATCGCGGACGTTACATGGTTACGTTTTAGAACCGTTAATTGCCTATTAAGTGTCACGAGTAAACGATAAACTTAATTAATTTCAACATAATCGCTTTAGTGCAGTCTATTATTTTGTTGTGTAGTTAATCGATATAGTTTAAGTATGATTTGCGGGGGTTAATAATAAAGTTTTACGTTTCTCAAAGCCCAGAACCATAAAGCGGGGTGCACATCGAACCCTGTATACTTCGTACTACGTTTTTAAATTAGTGACTATCGTCGCCTATATCATAATTAAGCCTTAGGTAACAAATAGGACGAGGTCGCGACACCGCACAATTTCTTTGTTATTTTAATCGATTTATTGCTAACTAAACGCTATAAATTTTCTCTGTACTATTCTCTTTAGCATGAAAATAATAAAAAATAATATACATATAAGTTAAATTACTGCTTTCAGATGTCTTTTACCAGTAAAAAAAACTTTTAGAACATATATTTAACTTCGTTTAGAATTAAACGTTTGAAGTTCTAGGGTTGAAAAGTCGTATACACTTACCTTAATTCTTAAAAGACACTAAGTATAAATTAATAGATAAAAAATAGGAAAGATTTCTATTCACGTCAAATATAAACGTGTTTAGATATTCCATACGTCCTTGCGTATTTTCAATACTAATCCTTTTAGATTCAGTAAATTAATATTAATTAAGAAATGAATAGATAAATAAAATAAAAAAATAGCCCATTTATTTCCTAAACATAGGGCTACAGGAAGTCCCTATGTTCGGTGTGCCTTTTGGTATAGGCATCTTCCTTCCAGTGTATTCTGTCCCCGCCTCTCGACCAGAGTGGTCCCGCCGTCCGTTTCAAGTCATCTTCCCATCTCCGGACTTGACGACTTCCACACACTTGGTTGCAACAAATGAATAGATCTAAAACTTAATAACTGCCTAACGATTTTATAATGTATTAAGCATAAAGTAAACTTCATCTCTCGATATAATCGAAACAACAAATACGACGTTCAATAATTTGTAAATGTATATAAATCAAGATTTCGTAACATTAACTACACAGAAACGTGTACTCATTATTTTTCTAGGAATAAATAGTAATATTACATATAACAACAAGTAAATGCGTGTTATATCTGCGAGGTTTTTCATTTTGGTTATGAATTCATATTTCCAGACAGCCTCGACAAACAAGTGCTTATGTGTAGTGCCAATGGGTGTGTGCCGTGTGGTGCACTATACAAAATTAATGTATTGGCTTTACGAGCGCTTTGAGTGCACACCTGACATTATTGCCTATTTTTTGTATTATTTTGGTTGCACCGTTGTCATTTCGTTTTAACGATAACTTTAACGGTTATAGTAAAAAATTAGATTTGAGATTTAAATTTCCTAATTGTATGTAAATATAAAATCCTCTAATTGGTATTGAGTGCAAAAAATAGTCAGCGGAGTTTGACAAACTTAAAGATTAATTTTATAAAATGTTCCACCTTCTAGGCTGCGTGTTCCTTCTTTATAAAAGTTTATTTACGGCTCTTTTCTTATCGCCCACTGTTCACGCGCACTAAAGGTCTTTATGTTGCCAGTTCTATAATCTATTATATGCATAAAAGATAGATATAGACTATTTTCCAACCTACACCATTCCTTTATTTTCCTTATTGCAGTTTCGCTAGTTCAATAGAACATCATTTAGAAGCGACTTATAATCACAATAAGAAAACAATAACAATGTATGTAGAACACGCAAAACTAAAATCGTTGACACCATCATAATTACATTATAAGTTTCTCTGCGTCGTCACCCGTCAATTCAGCCGGTTAATCTTTCCTAGACCAATTAATTAGCCGCTATAAAGATCAAAGCAGAGTTTGCGATCCGCGGTAAGTCCCAGTCAACTTAGTAATGAGCCTGACAGTTTAAAGTTTCGGTCCAACCCACCGACAATGTATACCTTAACTTTATTGATCCCAATAAGGTTGATATTCGCTTGTACTCCGTGTCTTATCTCACATTGTTGAAGACGAAGTTTATCTGATGTATTAGCGATCTGTACTGAATAAATTTATGTAGTGTAATAGTTTAGTGAGGATTAAGTGTTAAGGTCTGTTTCCCAGTTTTGCAGTTCGGTCGCGTTCGTCGAATACCTGCGTTAGCGAGATTGGCGTTAATCTGTTAAATCGACTGAGGAATGTTAATTTGATCCTTCAACGCCCAATATTGTTTGCGTGAGTACTTGATCTGGGTGATCGGGCGACGGGCCTAGATATGTTACTGTGATTGCGATTATAGAGACTTCTAGACCCTTTTAAAGTCTACGGTTGTTGAAAAAGATAAACTTAATTATCTATTAAATTGTTTAATATTTCATTCACGATCGCTTTATAAATTGATTTTTTGTAATGTATTGTTTGGCATGGCGATCTTTAAAAAATATCATAGAATATTTGAATTTATTTATTTGAATTTATAAATATTCAGAATATAAAAAAGGTAAATTATATATATTGATAAATCAATCCACACTCGCATTACTTCTGCGTCTGAACTATAAATATTTCTCAATCAAAATGAATTATTCAGGACATATATGTGATATCAAGTTAAACTTTCTACTCGCTACGAGTAAACGCTAAGATTTAGTGAGACGGCTAAAATTTAGGAGATCTGATTTTGAACTCCACTAAGTTATGGACTATTGATTTACTTGGGATTATCACTCGTGTGCAAAACTTTTAGTGTCGGAGTTTTCTTGAAGCTCACGAAAGTACTTAAGATTGCGAGTTTTCTGAACGATGCTATACTAAGACAGTATTAATAGTGAAATACTATTAACCTTAGGAAGCATACTTTATGTACCATTACTTTTTCTAAATATTTTTAAATTATCGTACTATTTAAATAAAATAAAAAAACCATCTCGTAAACAAAAAACCGCATCAAAATTAGCCCATTGGTGTCGTAGCTACGATGTCACATAGACAGTTTAATCTTTCAAAGTTCTAACACCCCTCTGTTTTCGTTGGGGTTAAAAACATTTAAGAACAGGAAAAATAAAATTGAAAAGCACTTATTGACACCCTCAGTTAAGCGTTCACTTTTCCAGTAAGTAGACGCGTTACAGTCGAATTTGCTAATTTTATGAGGAAGCGTTCTAACTTCCCGAAATATGTCTTAAAATTTATTACGCTTTGACTTACATTTGCGGATTCATCTGCCGATTGGTTAAGCGATTTATCATGCGACGAGTCTGGGGGGCGGACTTATTCCGGATATTGGAGCACGTAATCTCAATACAGTGTGTCTCCACTCGCAATTTATCTCACGATGAATGGTACCGCCATTATTTCCAACCCTTAACCTTACTTATTAATATCTAGATAATTTATTGTAAATTGCATTCGGCATTTATCAGGAGTTAATAATTAGATTCATATCTATACCTAAATTTTTAATCGTTAGATAATCGCAGCCTAATGGAGAGTATACCTGTACGCTTTTGCGAATCTGTTTTGAATAAAGCAAAAGATTTAATGTAGATATGGCGTAGTAACTTCAAAGAAAATACAACTCGAACAAAATATGACAAAAGCGAGCAGATAAAAGCCGCACGGTGTTCCTCACTATTTAAAGTTTATAAGTAACAAAAGGCGAGGTTGTCGTGAGTAAGCAAATTAAAATTTAATGCCTTTAATATTATTTCTTAGACGGAAGCTCGCGGTTAACTATGCGTAACTTTATATATTATTATAATACGTAGAGCATTTGATTTTGAGATGATTTCATTTGCAATTTGATTTTTAACGCTGAAACACTTAGCTTGTTTTCTT
This sequence comes from Hebomoia glaucippe, assembly GCA_025727935.1. Taxonomy (NCBI): domain Eukaryota; kingdom Metazoa; phylum Arthropoda; class Insecta; order Lepidoptera; family Pieridae; genus Hebomoia; species Hebomoia glaucippe. Next base: position 6,468,887 of record JAOSYY010000009.1, on the reverse strand, counting down.
AAATTTTTACTTGATAAATAGTTTTTTGTAAATAAAGTGTTAAATTTGAACAAGCGAAGCTTCTTAAAATCATAATGTTTATGTTACAACAAAAAAGAATAATAAGCACTTGATCATCCTTCCAAATGAAAGCGTAGATATTGACTCGGGAAACAAAAATAATTTAAGCTTTAGTATTGTATACGTGCATTGCTCAGTTTATATTATTTCTGTTCTAGACAACCCATTACCTAAAATGACGGCTGTCCGAAAACTTCTTTTTTATTTGATAGAAAGGCAAACACTTCGCCTATACCTACATTTCCAAGATCAGTAGATCTAGAAGACGCGTTGCCAACCATAAGGCCTTACCATACTTCATCATTTGTTATATATATATTAGTCTGCCGGCTTTATTTTAATTTTATTCCGAGTATTCGGATATCGATAGACTGAAATCGTAACGCACACAGCACTTCACGACTTGAAACTGATGTTTAAACGGAAACAAAGACGAGATTTGACGCGGCGTATTATTGTCTAACAATGAAAAAACGTTATTTTACTCTTGCAATGTTTTTCAAAAAGCACAATACACCTACACAGTGTTTGGTATAATCCCATTAGATCGGATCGTACATTCATGTAGACACATATTGATTTACAAACAGAAAACTAGTGTTATTGTTGAAAAGTTTACATTTTAAAATAAACCTCGTTCCCATAAGCGTTGCGAGTGCCTCGTGATTTACTATTAAAGCTTTACCGAGTGAAAAATACCAGGCGTTCTGTTTTTGTAGTCTTATTATGTTTTAGAGGAGGTATTATAGTATAATAAAACTAGCCGGACGGCGAATTTTTGATGCTGAACAGTGGGAATTGGATTAAATACAGATGTTGGCTGTGGAAACACCTGGTTACTTTGAAGTCATTTCTTATATTATCTGTCGTAATTAGGAAATGGTGATATTTTAATTTTATTCAGTGAATATAAAGTCAGTATGTCATATCACATGATACTTAAAAGTGAGGATTTTGAATTGAAAATCTCATATAAATTTAAGCACTATTATTAATATCAAAACATGGTGTGTGAAGGTATTCAGATGCAATCTATAAAAAAAATATCGCTCTGTTTGTTCCGCCTTATTTCTGAAACGGTTGTACTGATTTCTAGTTTTATGACTCTTACTGCACTGGTAGATAACTAATGTCATAATAAGTAATTTGTAATACTTTTAGATCTTCTTTATAAATATAATTCAGTGTTTGTATGCTTACCTTCGATACATTCTTTAACTGTTATCCCGATTAGGATAAAACTTTAGTTAGATGTTCTCTGTACACCTAAGATGCATATATCTTTAATAATAATTGAACTTTTCTGAAATAACAATTGAGTACACGCGAATGATTTTAACACAAGCGTTCGCTCGCGTCTTCGTTTACGTCCATGTCAATTTTCTTAACCACTAGTTGACTATCATAATATATGACTTTTGTATAAATTAATTAAATGTCTCACACACAGTTGGACTGATTTTTTATACTTGTATGCGTAGATAATAAATATAAGTAAATTTAATATATAAACTTCTCGTGTCACAATGTTCGTTCCCATACTCCTCCGAAACGGCTCAACCGATTATTATGAAATTTTATATGCATATTCAATAAGTCTGAGAATCGGCTACTATCTATTTTTCATCACCCTAAATTATAAGAACTCCACCCCTAAAATTTACTTTTTGTTTTTTAAACAATTCTTTTTTATTTCTATTTTTCTATGATACAGCATATAACAAATACGAACGACCCCAAATTTTCATCCCACTTCAATCAACTGCTATTTTTTAATCGCAATATAATATACGTGGCAAAACGACGTTTGCTTGGTCGGCTAGTTATTTATATAATGTGTCTACTATACAGGTCGATTGTTCCATATGGGTGTTTAACGGCAAATCATTACGTAATCAGTCATCTTTGAATGCAGTGCATGTATACTCCGACCGCCCGGCCTCATGCCCTTCCGTTGCTTGCTGAATTAATTAAGTGTACACTTCAAGAAGTATTTACGTTGTTGTCCAGACGAATGGCCTTCGGTAACTATAAACAAAGCTTAATCCTGAACTTAAAGCTCGTTTCATCTATACGATGGTCAAACTTTTAAATTATTAACGAAAAAGAACATATTTCGTCCATAATATGCAAAATAAAAACTATGTGTGATTTTCATTTTGACTTTAACTACTCGAAAGCATGTCTATTGTAAGGTAATCAAACAAATAAAATTGACTAAAACTAAACTCTCTTTAACACTCAAATAAAAGTTCGCATCAGTATTGAATACTAAATTAAGGTCGGTTTAAATATTTATCAAATTTTCTTTTTCTTTATTATGTTTGTTTTATATGATATATCTCCGAATTCTTTATTGTGTTGAAGTATTTGTTATCGCTATGAGGTAACGTTATTAGAATTAAAAGCATTTTAACGTAAGAAAATAGATATTTCTAAAAAAAAAACTGAAGTATTTGGAACTATCAAGCTTGTAGTCAAACTAGACATACTTTAATATGAAAACGATATTTTCTTATTTGATAAAGCTATACTAATAAAAATGTAGTTAATACATCTCCTATGAGAATATAAACGGTATGAGCGAAAAGAAACTTTCGATTTGTTTCGTAAGAAAAGGATTGTTTGTTGGACGTTCTGTTTATTCGTATGTACCACTGAATTGTATTATGAAGTCATTTGCGCCCTGCTGAGATATCCGTTTCCGTGTAAAATTAATTGGGCCATGACGTACGGAAGGATATATAGTAGCAACAACTCATGTAAATTGCTTGTATCTTAGGAGTGAAGCCGAGATAGTCTGCGTGGAGACCGTCCATACTGGTTTTACTTTATGATTGAGGAGTTACGAAGTACTATTGCTGTATGTACGAGTACTTACTAAATGAATACTCAAGTCCTTAGGATGTATACGGATTAGTTTTCAACTCTAGACTTCAAAAGAGCGGTATTATAAGATCTGTGGCATCGTAGCTAAAGGATTGGACCGATTTTGGTGAGGTCTCTTTGTGTTTAAGCTGAGATGTTTTGAATATCTGTAAATGCGTTTTTTTGTCGTCAGAGATAACTATATTTTTTAAAGATTTATTCTTTATGACGCAAGTAGTGTATATGCATATTTTTTTTAAACAAGTAACAATTGGAATTTGGAATCCTTTTTTTATAATATAATCTCGTTTTTGTATATTTAATTATTTTAAATTTACTCGGGACTCGTCTAAACTTTTGTAAATTGCTACAATATCAAACTGAAATATGAAAATTGTGAATATTTTTGCGATTGTTGTGACCCAATCTAATTAACTTTAGACACGAATCCGAATGTGTTAACGGGCGAATCCCGCCGACCCGAATATAAATATAATCCGCGCCAAACGGGATCCTATGTCTTTACATAAAAGTTGATATTTCTCTGCACATGAATCTAATTAGCATTCAGTGAACGCTCGCGGCCGCGTTCTCCCGAATAAAGCATCTGCTAAATGTCTCGTGCTAACTAAAACTTGCAAGTAATTATCTGTTAACATTTCCAACTTTGACCTCGCGAAAATCGAGTAGGTATTCGCAAAGCTCGCGGCTATCCGGAGGCGTTTTACGTCCCTAATAATCAGGCTCATGGAGATTTTTAATGAAAAAGATTGTTCCCCGTTGTTTAGAAAGTTACTAAAAGGGATCCTGTCCAAAGTTTGTTTTGATTTAGTACCCGTCTTGCTTCTCGATTGTATCCTTTTCAGTGGTTTTGTATCAGATTAGGGGTAATTAAAAATTCATGTTTCACGCTAATTACTTAATCCCAACTATACAGACCTAATGTATACTTACCATTCGAAGAGATTGCCTCGTCAAAAAACTGATCGTCTCAATCCCCGTTTAATACTTTTCAAACATTAAAAGAAGTCGAAAAATCTTTTAATTAACGATCAATGAAAGCCGATGGAGATAAAAATAAAAGAAAATGCCATTGTTCTGCAATTCTAAAACGTAATATCAGTTTCATTGATTGAAAATACATTTTTAAAATCTTTTCGTAACTTGTGTTGAATAAAAAATATAACGCTATTTTATCGAAATGAGTTGGCAGTTCGCTCATTATGTAAGTGGTAAAGTTGCAAAATACGGAATTTGATGGACAGTTTTGTGTATACCATAGACACAAACATTAGTTCATAATGATTTAAAGCAAGTGTTAATATTGTGTTTGCAAACTGAATCTCATGATAGATTAGCAAGGTGCGCTTCTATTATTTTATTTATTTACCCTCGATTATCGATTTTCAATTAATCTTTTGTGCCCGCTTCCGGTTCGTTGGGGCAGCTTTATTTCACTTTGTGTGAAAATGGTGAGGCTGTGTGTATATTTTTATTTATTTTCATTTCATCGTATTTGCAGATATGAAAGAGGACTAGCACATCGATTCGGAATCCAGTCTTCGAATACCTCCGTGTGCTAAACAAACTCGTATATATAAACATTGAAATCACATCGCTACGTTATTCATACCGGGAGATCGGTCTGCTTATTTTTATTTACGTCTTCATTCCTTTTCTATTTGTTCACCGTTTTCTTTCAACAACTCTTCGTAAAAAATTAATCTCGGTGGTAATAACAGACCGCTCATAGCCGTACTTGAATATCGGATCCAAAAATTGTTACTCATAAATCTTGAAGTCTAGAGACCTAGAAAATAAATTATTTTCATGAAAATTAAGCTGTCTATTATCCAATAGAATCAGTATTAGACTAAACACTTCAAATTCGGACGAAAAATAAAAACAAACCAAAAATAATATTAAAAATATCGTTTTTAATTCAATCATTTTACTTTAGTTACGTTTTTAATTTAAACGATTATGTATCTCTAATATAATATTCCACTGTTTTAAGTGAAATTAAATATATGACGATCGTATGAATTAAGAGTTCGCTATTTTAAGTTTGCAAAAGTCCTGCTATATTCGCAATTTGCTGGGCACCGGATAAAAAGTGTTTCGGACCGGTATGTTTTATAAGTCATCGTGTCTTTTCACAAAACGACTAACCGAAGCGCATAAAGCAAAAAAGTAACGATGAAAAGCCGTCTGCACCGGAACGAAAAAAATCGGCGTGGATACACAACGGTTTTATGGTTGATATGTTAATAAACATTGGACGTGCCTCGAATTGATGAGATTAAGGTAGGATACGTTCGTATGCATAGGATTATTATATCAACCGAAGCATTGAAAGTAACGATCAATAATAATCGAACGGACTGTGTCTGTTGGGCTGTTTTAAAGGTAATTCTTTACTCAGCAAAAGGTTCTTACACCTCAAGCGAACTCTTGAGGTGTAATTAATTAAGAGGTATTACTTTCGATGCTGTAAGGTTTACATGAGAATGTTAATGCATTACTAGTTTTTATTTCAAACTTGGAAAATCAGAGGTAAGATGAGCTAACCATAGACTATATCTGTGTTAGTGACGTCGGACAAACGTCGAAACAAAGAGGCATACGAACGTACGAGCATATTAATAAAAAAAGTCTGTTTTCTTTTTTTCAAATACTCTTCAAATGTAATATGTTATAGTGTCACATTGAATAAAATGTTTATTTCTAAGTAATATAATAGAAAGTTTTGGGGTCCGTCGGGAATCTAACCCTATCAAATTTTCAATACATTATTTGCTCAGCAGTTGTTAGTCCACGTTATGCTCGGGTTATAATGCTTTGTGTTAAAATATTTTGTTTCTGTTACGCACGTTCTAGAAACATTATCATATCTCTAAGGGATTATTTTAGTGATTTTTCTAAATGTTTCAGTTCAAAATGCGTATTTCTGCTCTTCACTTTTCATACAAATTCTCTAAATTAAACTATTAAGCCTTTTTATATACGATAGAAAGGCAAACGATGATACAGTCGCTCACGGACACCTCCAAGATCAGTCGTTCTAGTAGTTAAGGCCTTAGCCATTTTACAATTTTGTGATCGGATTCGGAAATTCATACACTGAAATCGAAACGCGTTTTACGACTTTTCCATCTATGGACGGTGGTACCTGACCCCGATGAAACTTATAATTTATTAGGACTTCCTCCCACCCAATGTATAAGAATTCCTAAATAAATAAAAAAAAACAAATCTCTAATCCATCATAAATGACAAATGAGGACTATTTCGACCGCTTTTAAATAAAAAAAACGTATAAAAATCGGTCCATTGCTTTCTAAGACCTACGAAGCCGTAGCAGACACGTTAAATTTATAACACCTCTTTTTGCATCAGGGTGAAAATGTTAAACTAAAACAGCTAATATATTTAAAAAGGCAAACTGTATTATAATGATTCATCCGATATTAATTTTAAAAATACAAAACATGCTTGGCGGAATAATTCTTGATAAAATACACGTAACTTTATTAAATTCCCGCCGCCGATTGCCAGGTTTCTTCCTAAGGCTTCGCTTTATGGCTCAATTTAAAAAATGTTTCGCATTATATGAGAAGAAAATAATACACTGAAGTCTCACTAAAATTAAAGGACATAAAAATTTTTGACGTTTTATCTTGAGGAAAAATTTCTACGTTATTTTTCTATGAGCAAGATTAAGATTAAGGAGTTTTGAAAATTTTGATAAAACATTATTGTAACGTTTTAGTTCATAACTTTGCCCTAAAAGGCACAATCTGACATGAAACTTCATCAAAACTTATGCAACGATATCCAAGCTACACATTTACACATCTTATTGAATCGATCTCATGAAATTTTGTGACAACACGTACTTTGGTTCTATATAATAAATAGAATAAGTTTTTAAATAATCATATTTTGGTTACGCTGCGGAGCCGAGGTATATCTTTATTATATCTAATATATAACATTCTCGTGTCACAATGTTCTCCAAAACGACTCGACCGATTCTAATGAAATGTTATATTCATATTCAGTAGGTCTGAGAATCGACTACTATCTATTTTTCATCCCCCTAAATGTTAAGGGTGGTCCACCCCTAATTTTTTTCTTATTTTTTAGACAATATATTTTGTTTCCTATTTTTTATGATACAGCACATAAAAATACATACCACCCCAAATTTTCACTCCTAAATTTAATATATATTTATGTGGCAAAACGACGTTTGCTGGGTCAGCTAGTACATATATATACATACATATATAATCATTCCTTTTTCCAGAAGTTGTATACAGAGACTACGGCTTTCCACTCGTTACGATCCTGAAAAACTGTTTCGTTTCCTCTACTCTAAATTCTTTCATTTATATTTAAACATATACGTTTGATCAAAATTTTCATTACTTACAATTTACAATACTACAAAGGTTGGTTTGAAACGAGTCAAGTAAAGCTTGATCAAAAGAATTTCGGTGTCATCGACATGAAGAAGTCTCGTTGACCGTTTCCGATCCAAACATTTTATTTACCTCAAGAATGTCGGCTGAAAACACAAAATCTTGTTACATTAGTTTTCCACGCACTTCCTTAAGCTTTGATTAAATGAACGCGTTTCTTTCTCCAGAAACTATTTAAGGGCCATCGGCATTTTGTAATACGTTTACTTTTGCCTTTATTAAATCCTGGTTTATAAGTTTTTTCATTTATCATTATTTTTTATTAGATTTTGTTGAATTAATTTTAATTATCTGGTGGAGAATATTTATATAATTATTTAAATTATTTTGGTTCATTATTGTCTTAAAAACTGTAAAATATTACTTGTTTTTAACATTTCTATCTTCACTAAAACTGGCAACGCAGCTGTTGTAACACAAGAGGGATTATACCTTTGAGAAATATTTCAGCATCTATGTCCTTGTCTGTCTGTGGCATCATAGCTTTTAAACTAATTGACCAATGGTGATGCTATTTTTTTTTTTGGAAGGTGTAATCCAGATGGGCCTTAGCCATAATTCATGAAGGTTTGTTGAGGCGTTTATTGACATACTAAACGTTTTTAATACTACGTTTAAGTTACGCGTATAAATCTGTTATAGATCATTTTTAAATTCTTTTCAAAACACAAGGTCGTATTTTGAAAGTGCACAATTATTTCTAAGACATTACACGTATTGTATACTTTAAGAGGGCGATAACTTTGTCGGTCGGTTTCCTTAAGTTCGAACTTCTGACAACGCATCTCCCTAGCATTGTTTAAAGTTTATTAAGTTTTGAACATTGCATGACATGAGCCGACATCAGATTGATATCAAACCTCATTTTTAATTAGTCAACTTTCGAAGTGTTCTTAAAATTTGGCATTGATCGAATAATAAGTAAAATTCAAATGACTAACATTCAATTGCTAACATTGAATTAAAAAAAGGTGATAGCGTTATTATTGTTATTTAGCATCTTTAGACGTATATTATTGCATTAAATGAACTTAACTAAAATTTAGTGAAAAGATACCAATCTAATATATAAACGTCTAATGTAACGATGTTTGTTCAGGATAAATTTTGAATTCACTAAACCGATCATGACGAAATTTAGCCACTATGTATATAAAGTCTTGTCTTGCCTCAACTGTTATTATGGTTACTATCTCAACTCAAACACTGTAAAAAAATTCAAAAAGAAATATAAAAATACAAAATTAAATTATCTCATATCCGCAAAAATTCAATTTCTTCAACAAATCACCACGACATTGGATTATTTAAACTAGACCGCAGTGTCGTTTTCGTAAAATACTTTAAATGAACGTTAAAATGTAAAGTCACGTTGGAGCTTTTGGTTATCGCCGCATTTAGCACTCCGTTTTAACAAAGCTGAAAGCAGGTTAGTGGCTTGTAATTTAATCCCTAATAAAATTCAAGATACATAGTCGCAAAAGCTCGCGGAACGCAACGCAAGAATTCCTTAATGCACTTATTTTTATTCACAAGTTAATTAATAAGACTTTGTTATGACTTAGTCCCACATTATATGTGCATAATTATGTTTATTTATTAAATGTTTATAGTCTACTAGAAGGCAATGCCCCGTAGTTAAAGTTGTGTTTATTTTATATACGACGATAATGTTGGATTAAATGTAGCCGGAGTCACTGCTCATAATATTAGCTATGAGCTAGTGAAAGTCTCGGCAAAATAGGTACAGGTGTTTGACAAAAACCAACACACATATATAAACATTTTGTAAATTGTGTTTCTTTTGTACGTGCCGTAAATACTTTCATTTACAGTAAGTTGTTATTTTAATAGACAGATAGACACTACTATTTTATTTATATGTACAAATTTTAAATCTTCAATAGGTTGTTTAATCGACATTATAAAAAGTTATCTTGTCAAACTATAATTCACACAGCAACAAACTTAACATCACTGGCGGTATAAGGTGTTATCGGTCCCCGTGTACAAGTACAGTTCACAAAAGTATTCACAGCCATTTCAAAAATTCACCTCTGATTTTTAGATGTCAGTTTCATTAATATAGGAATGGGATTTTTCAATATGAAATCCAGCTTATCGGATGCACGTTCTATTGAATTTATTCAACAGTCATGTCTTTCAATTCAGTAACCGATCTCCGCACTTCATATTTCCATAAAAAAAATAATTCATAAACAAGGTTTCGACATGATTTTTACATTTTTAACATTTCGTTCGTAGCAAGGTTTTAATCAAACAGCGTAATAACATCGAAATACATTTGACTAGATATTTGGACGACAGAAATCGCTACCGCTATAGTTTTGGATTCATTCTCAATAATCATAGAATGGACGTGCAATTCGTAGACAGAAACATCAATCTCCAATTCGAATCTATAGCGCAGGTATATAATATCTACTTTCCTGAAACAGCTATTCAGATATCAACATCTAGTACGTAGTGAATCTGGTTTCAATAGCATACAGTGCCAATATATAATGGGCTTAGATTCCATTCTCCTGGCGGTCTTTGTGTGTACGGCTATTAATGCAAAATCATTTACCCTAACGCTACAGGCCTGATAGACGGTTTTCACATACGAATACTCCATTATTCTGTTTGTTGGCTATTTACAAAAATGTTTAGAGCAACGTTTTGATGATGAATTAGGATTTAAAGATGGAAAGAATATTTCTGGCCACTAGCGTTGAATCATCGAAATCCTACAAGGTTTCTTAGTATTTGGTGATTCATGTTTTAGTCACTATGAGTGGTACTATTTAGTTGCTTTATCAGGGAAAGATTTTGATTGAGTTTGTATTAAAAACCTTGTATTCTAGCTGCTTTTCCTATGATACAATATATACTAATAAAATAAAGCTGTAGAGTTTGTTTGATCGCGCTAATCTCGGAAACCGCTGAACCGATTTGAAAAATTCTTACAATGTT